>JASDQU010374020.1:47239-57441 GCA_032191745.1 Picea mariana | reverse complement strand
CAAAAGTAGAATCACACCAAACTTATGATCTCATAAGTGGTGCTGGAACAGAGATATTTTGGAAGAAAGAGACTTATGATCTCATAGGGAGCAATCAATGAAGTTGTCATCATTCAGATCGTGGATCTTTTGAGCAAGGGGTAGACAAGGAGGACTTGGCAGAGCTGCTGCAATTCATCTATGGTTGTAAGCAATGTTTTGTCCTCATTAATATAAATTGCTTGGCCTGTTTCTTTCTAGTTTGTGTCTGATCGTACATGAACTTATCGTTGATAGATAGATCTGTTTTCAATCTAATATCAATAGAGTAGGAAGTGGCCGTACTTTGTTTGTCTACAGGACTTGGTGAGGAGCGAAATATTGGAGCTCAACTCGGAGCGTGTAGGGACAAACACCGATAAAAAGGTACCTCTATCATCCTTCCTTCTCATGTGTTAGTTTGTATAGATTTGAAAGGAAGTCAGTGTCCATGTTAAGCACTTTCTGTCTTAGAGTTAAGGGTCTAGCTCTTTGAGGCAATCTACTTGTCCGCAGGGAGATTTTCCTACAACATTAAGGAGACCCAGTTTTATAATCATTTCATCATGTACATTTATTCTATTGTAAAAGGAGGTTTCCCCCTCGAAGAGGCTTATATTTCATTCTTATATCTAATTCTCAAGGTGTGGAGTTATTTCTCTTTCTATTTTCAGGCTATTTGTTTTTTTTTTCCTAACATTGAAACAATGATTAAACAATTGTCAATCAAGCAATTATTGAGTACCTCATCAAGTGGAAGAACCTACCAGTAGAAGAGATGACATGGAAAGATGAATTCTTCATGCAAAATCATTCTCAACTAATCAAGTGTTGAGGTAAACATGTGTTTGAAGGGGAGGAGCATGTTAATCCTCATGTTAAGCCCTAGATATTGAGTTATTACATTTCTATTATTATACTAGTGTTGTCTACTAGAACCTTTAATTATGAGTGTACTCTTTGTCTCCTATATATACCAAAGAAACCTAGTTTTAGAGTCATATCATCTTGTACATTTGTTTTAATGTAAAAATAAGTTTCCCCCTCAAAGATGCTTATCTTTCATTATTCTATATAATTCTCAAGACGTGAAGTTACTTATCTTTTTATTTATAGATTATTTAGGTGTTTATTTCCTAACATTAAAATAGAAGTATTTTATCACTTTAATTTTTAATTAAATTCAAAATATATAATAAAAAAATTCAAAATAAACTTCAACCATAATAATAAGAAATGTACAAAATATTGACTTACCACTAAACTAGAGAGATGTATTAGTATACTTTTCCATATTAATATATATGGAAAGCGATGATGGAAGTATTTTGTCACTTTAATTTTTAATTAAATTCAAAATATATAATAAAAAAATTCAAAATAAACTTCAACCATAATAATAAGAAATGTACAAAATATTAACTTACCACTAAACTAGAGAGATGTATTAGTATACTTTTTCATATTAATATATATGGAAAGCGATGATGGAATTTAATAGTCAAAACATTTGTTATGGGGCATTTTGGCTATTAAACATGATTTAAAAAATTAATTATGTTAACAAATATAACAAAAATATTTAAATATGTTTACCAAATCTTCCAAAACCATCACAATAATGAGTAAAATGATCATCAATTTTTTATAATGATGAAAATTATTCATTTATACTATTTCTTTAATATAAATGAATAATTAAAAGTTTTAGAATTTGTAGTATATATTTGAAATGTGCAAATGGAAATGTTAAAGTGAATGAGGGTGCACAGACCTTCATTTCCACCCCATCCACATATAAATTTTCGAACTAGTAGCATATGTTTGAAACAACCAAATGGAAATGTCTAAGTGAATGAGGGTGGGGTTGGATTGGATATCTACATATGTAAATAAGGGTGGGGGTAGGAATGAGGTGTGGATTTGAAATAAATTTACACATGGTAATAAATGAACATTCTCATTCCCAACCCACTCTCATTTACAAATGCACATTTTTATTTCTCCACCCTCGTTTATCAATGTACATAGTCATTCCCACTACCACATTAGGGTGGGATGTACTCAGGGATGTACATGTAAGATGTATATGTAGGATGAGGTAAAAAATATTTTGTGTTATATTCATTGTAAAGTTATAATTAACGATGTGAATTTCTTCTAAATTCACATATTTACCCCCCACTTCTACATAAGGGTGTAATGTACATGTTGGATGAGGTGAAAAGGAGTTTTTGGTATCTTTATTGTATTTTTGTGATTAAAGTAGGAGTTCATAAAGAATCCAATGGATAGTTTTTTAGTGAATATCTCGTTATCAACTGCCTTTGATGGCCTTAATATTGAATAACATAGATTAGGATAAATTTGTATTTCACTGATGGAAGAAATATAATCCAATGTTGTTTTCACGAGGTCTCCACTTAGTGAACCTATGACATAGCGTGTGTGTTTGTTCCGCCTCTTTCGTCACCTTGGTGAGAAAAATAGAGGTGCTTGCAATCTCAGTTGGTCTGCTGAGCAGGATATCTGTAGAGAAAAGAGTTAGAGAAAGAAAACAAAAAACTAGAATTAAGAATTAAACTAAGAAATGCGATAAAAACTAAATTCATGAGCATAGGGACATAGAAACAAAAATAACCATAAGACCCATGTCACCAATGTTTGAGGCTGATCTATTAGTGAAAACAAAGCACCAATAAGAAAGGGGACAATGAGTCCCTTCTTCCTCCAAGGGAAGACTCTTGGACCCTCACTAGCTAGCTCTTCTTACAACAAAGAAAAATGGAAAATGGTGATGAAAGAACTCTTTACAAATCCACTCAATGGTGAGGTGGATTGTCCAATGAAATGGTGCCAATATGCTTGTGTCAAGGATGGAGTCCTCAAAACAATAGAGGCAACATAACATTACTTTGAATTCCTTGAGAAAATGAGGTGCATCCATGTCTTTTTATAGCATTCATTTGGGTTATTGTTTAACTGCTTTGTAGTGTGAAAAGAGGCCAATTAGGGCATTATTAGGTCTTTGACCAGCCCACCAGTCGGATCTAGCCTAGATTTGAGGGTCAAATCGGCTTGGGAGCTGAACCATAAGTGGTTGGGAGGCCAACCACTTCCATAAATGCGTCGTTTAGCAGGTGCACAGATTTTTTCGCTAACAGTCGCGCATTGTGCACCTGTGCGCAATTTCTACGTTCATGTTCCGCGCATGCATGCACACGCCCAATGTCTGCAAAGCACTCTTCAATTTTTCACTGCTTTGTATAGTTTTTGACCTTTTTTTAATGCTGTGGTATTAATTCAGGTCCATGGATGACTTCATCATTGTTCGACGATGCTGAGTTCTTGTAACCATGTGCGGACGAAATTTCAGTGATAACAGATGCCCCCTGATGGATGAGGTTAGGAGCATACGTATAGCCAAAATCAATCAATGTTTCTTCTACTAAGAATATTGTTGTAAGATAGAGAAATAGTGGGATTTTTCAAAGCAATCCGTTGGAGAAAAAAGGAATCGGTAGGACCCGACCTTCCATGAGGTGTATAAAATAGAAAACTGTGTACAAACGAGGCGGGCATGCCCCATGCTCGTGTTATGTAACTCTGAAAAAGGATGATTGAAGTGTTGGTGTAGACAAATGCAGTGCCTGTGGCGGTGGTTGTGATAAAGGCAGAAGACAATTCAACAAATGAACATACTCTGAATAGTAGGCAGTGGTCGCGGTAAGAAGAAGCAGCGATGAGGTGGGCATTGATAGCCCTGCCAAGTTCAGAGGTCTTCGGAAATGAAAAGAACTAACTACAATAGTCACAAAGTAAGACCCACCATAACATGAGAAAGTGTTGGCGTCGAATGTTATGGGGGTCAACGACAGAAGGGAGCAATGATGTTTCACCCTGTGCCATTCGAGCTCTCTCATTGAGTGGATAATGAGAATCAAGATACTGACGCCCTTCTAGAAAATTGTGTTGATGTCGAAAAAAAGGGAAATGCGACTCCCAAAAGCAAATGGCTTTGTGAAATCTACTGAGGTGAGGAAGTGGTAGAGGTACATGGATAAAGTCAAGATGTGGGAAGACTCAAGACTGCCCTTGGTTGGAGGAGGTATGAGATAAAAAGTGGTCACAACCGTTCAACGAGGTCGAGGGTCAGGGGGACGACAAGACCGGGGATAAGTTGTGCCAAAGGTGGGACAAGGTGAACAAATTCAGAGGGCAGAGGTAAGTGACCTGTGGGGTACTGTGAAGATATGGACGATGCCAGCAAGGGTAGATGATAAGTAGTGCTCCAACCAAGGGTAACATGGGTTGTGTTTGGCCAAAAAAGTAGGTCACCCCAAGGTGACGACCAAAAAAAGGGAATGTAATGACTGGAAAATAAAGGTGTTTGTACAATAAATAACGAATAATTTTGGGGAGAAATGTACAAATACAGAAATGGGTGCCCCAATGTGATATGGGTGGCCCATGTAGGGCATAATTTGCTCGTAAAACAGATGAAGGGTGGGGGCCCCATTGGTGAGTTTCTGTATGAGGTAGGTGAAATGGAGGGAGATTTGCAGAGGGGCAAACTGATTATGGATGGAATGTAGGGTTCATGATACTGCGGAGGTGCAATAAAAAAAAATAGAACCATGAAGAGATAATCTGCGAGTCTGTGTGGGAAAGCTAGCAAAATGAAGAGAAAGAGTATGTGGTTTGATTCGTGACATGATGAAAGACTATCGGGACTCCCATCCCTAAAGGGTTTTGAAAAAAAGCATGAGTGTCAGAAGTGCCACAAGGTGCTATGAATGGGACAACTCCTGTGGGGGAGAATACTACCGGGTGACAGTACCGAAGATGCAAATGGAGGTGTGGGTACTGCAAAGCCGGGAATGGGGATCCTAGAGGCAAATGTCAGAGGGTGTGACTGGAAATGTAAGTGCGATACATAGGTAAAGACTACATGCCAGTGCTGAGTATATACCTGAAGGGGTTGCGTCGATGTATGATGACCAAGTACCTGCACATATGAAAAACAAATACCCAAAGTGAACAATATCTGAAGAGAATCGAAGATATGAGCATGTATTTGATAAGCATAAATATTCATATGCGTACATGAAAAGGCACCCCAGGGGCTCAGGATGAAAAGAGGCCCAAGGACTGCTGTGATGTAGATGACAGGATGCTGATCCCGTGGCTGAAGACAGATCGAAAAATGGACACAGTGGGCTCCTGGAATGGTGAGTGGAAGTTTGGAAAAAAGGCCTATATATAGTTGTAGGGCCCACATTGCCACCTCATTTGTACCTACCGCAATAGTGATTGGACAAGCAGTTTTCAGAGGAGTTTCGGAGATTCAGGGAGAATGAGGCATCCGGTTAGCGATTAGCGAGCTTCAGGTTAGTGGTCTGATCATCCTACATAGAAATAGGATTTCATTTTTTGGGTAGGCGCTGTACGGGGGGCCGTACAGAGATATTTAGGGGATATGGGCCCCACATGCATGGGAGATCCGACAATAGGTGTGCACATGTGTGTGCTTGTCCACCGGATATACATGCATGGGGGCACAGTAGAGGGAATTTAAGGCATGCTCTAAGGGCACGCCTGTGGGTTGAACAGGCACGCACAAGTGCGTGTTTGTAGGTTGAACAGGCGCACATTTGTGCCCGCCTATATGGTGAACAGGTGCACTTGGGAGCACGCTTGTGAAGCAAACAGGTGCGCACTGATGCACACCTGTGTAGTGAACAGGTGCGCACACATGCGCACCTGTGAAGTGAACAGACGCGCATGTGTGCACGCCTGTGGGTAACAAAACCGTGCCTAGGAGGCAAGGTTGAGGTGTATAAAAACGATTCTTTTTGATGTTGTTGATGGTTTCTTGAGATGATATAGGACTCTGTGTTGTTTCTACAGGTGTATGTTTGTGACGATGCCAGTGGGTTGGCGAGAGCGAGACTGGTCTCAGCTGCGAGACACCATGGCCATTGATGGGCCCGGTGTGCGTGCAACTTTGGCAGCCTATGGGCTGCTAAAGTTTTTTGAGTGCCCGTTGATACGGGCACAGGAGTATCTCCTACAGTTCCTAATCCAGATGTGGAGTCCGGAGCTGCACTGCTTCCTCGTGTGAGGAGAGCAGATCCCCTTCACTGCGATGGAGGATGTATATTTCTTGACTGGGCTTCCCTTTCGGGGAACACCCCTACTGGCGGAGCCGGTGCTACCTAGGGATACGTAGCTCGTGACTATTGGCCGGAGATATTGTTTGGGTCAGAACTTTATGTCCGAGACGGTTGTGATAATTGCGTCTATAGATTCCCTAGTGCATCGTTGTATAACAATGATGATTGTGCAAGTATATGGGTCACTGGCGACCCAGCGGATCAGTGGTGGCCAGCTTTTGGTGCTGGAGAGAGTGTTGGCCGGCGAGCATTTCGCCTAGGGGCTTACGCTGCATGTGAGGATGGTGGGGCAGTTGGACCACTGTCGGTCCACGAATACGGGGGAGTTTGCCTTCGGGTCCATCCTAGTGGCCTGGTTTCTAGAGAGGGTTCTGATGTTGCTCCCGAGGATTCTATTAGGTTCCCCTGGGGTGTGAGAGCTGTAGTTGAGGTGGTGGTCGACTGTGTTGCTTCGTCATGGTGGTGGCGAAGGTGGCCACTTCTTTTCTATAGAGGCAGCGCGGGTATGGCGGCAGATGTTGCAGGTGATTTTACATTACCCCTATGCTGGGATGGACTTTTGGGATGATCCAGACATGGTGCTACCTCTAGGGGAGGTTTTTGATCATCGAGGTATGTTTGGTGTTTATGTGTATGTTTTTTTGATTTTGTGTTTGAGATATCATTCCATATGTATATGATATAGATGCTGATACTATCTGTTGTTTGTGTGTATGTGCAGATGTGGCACCTTGTGGGTGCGAGGTGGAGTTGTAGAGAGAGCGAGCTCATTGGGAGACGGAGAGACTACTGTGGGGGGAGAGACACCAGCGTGAGGACGTCATGGTGCTACCAACTAATCCTGAGAGGGCAGTGAGGAGGTGCCAATTTGATGACCCTGGTGTTGGGCCATCACATGCTCCTCCGGCGGATGCCGGAGTGGACTTTGAGGACATTCACCGTTGTCTGGAGACGATGTTACAGGACGTGCATGAGGGGATGTGGTCTCGTATCCAGTATGAGATTTTCCTGGAGCAGTGTGTGGGGGTTCCGCTGCCATGGCGAGCCATAGTATGAAGAGTAGCAGTGGCTGCTGCTATGACGAGCGGACGACTGTCACTGGGGCAGGAGGGGCCTGTAGGGGGTGGACCACCACCGCCTGAGGCAGGTGGTGGTGGGCCACCACCACTTGAGGGAGGGGCAGGTTGTGGCACTTTAGAGGCACTGTGAGTGGTGCTTTATGTATTTGGTGTATGGATATATTTTTTGTATATAGGCTGGTGAGCCCATTTTGTACCGAGGTGCTACATGGGCCTGCGGATACTTGTATTTTTTGTATGTAAACATTTGAATGGCACTGTGGACCTATATATATACATGAATATACTTTTTGAGATCTATGTGGTGTTTACATTACATTTGTTTTTGGTTAATGTTTTGATGACGTCTATTCTATGTATATGCTGTGACAGGTTTGTGATATGTTTATGTATGTGTAGTGGTAGCTTGATGTGATATATGCCAGTCTAACACAATATTAGCTAGGTTATCCGTTATTTGATTCAATTGTCTTGGAATATGTGTAAATGTACTGGAATCAAAATGTTGAGATAAAAGCCTAACCTGCAGGTATTTGCGAAAGAGGCAAGGATCACGGATGCGGTACACATTGTTGAGCTAGAGTACGACTAGTTGAGAGTCAAGAAAGATGCTAAGGTGTCGAATATGATGATGCTGAGAATCAGCCACGATGCCAATGACGGTGGTGTATTCAGCTTGGTTGTTGGTTGCTGACCCCAAACATATGCCGCTCGAATGGAGCATTTCATGTGAAGGGGTGTAGAGAGCCCAAGCAACCGAAGCGAGATTTTGTGTCCAACGACTGGCATCGTCGGCGTAACTAATGTGGTAGGATGGTGGAGGAAGCATTTGTCAATAGCAAAAAGGATAGTTTAGACGTGAGGGAAGGAGAAAAAAGATTAAAAATGCTAGAAAATAAATAACCTAAAGTAGGATGATTACGGTTAAGCGTAAAATTTCTTTAAGTATAACCCGTTGACGGGTTCTGTGAGAGAGATGCCTTCGGGAGAGGCCAGAATATATGCACCTTTGGTGAGGCAATATTGAATGATGTATAGGCCATGCCAAAGTGACTCGAATTTTCCATGGCCAAAGGTATCATGAGCGATATCGTAAGCCAGGACAAGGTCGCCTTCACGAAATGAGCAAAGATTGACATGGCGATCAAAGGTAGCCTTGGATCATTTTTTAGCTACCTGATTGTTTTGTAAGGAAGATGGACAATATTCATCCAGAGACTCCAAGTTCAGCAAGCGCTGCTCCATTGGAGCAGTGTCAGGTAATAGCTCAATTGCGGTGCGTAAGGTGGGAATTTCACACTCAATGGGGAGAGTGGCCTCAACCCCATGGACTAAATGAAATGGTGTGAATCCAATAGCGGTTTTCACAACCGTTCGGTAAGCCCATATCACAGAAAATAACATGTGATGCCAATTGGTTTTATGTTTATTAACCGTGCGCTGTAACATGGTCTTGAGGACTTTGTTAACTGCCTCGACCTGTCCGTTAGAATGAGGGTAATATGGTGAGGCAAACTTGTGAGAGAATCCTAACCGAGATGGGAGTTCGATGAAGATCTCATTCTCTAAGTGTTTGCCATGATCGGAAACGAGTTGGAGGGGGAATCCAAAGCGGGATATGACGTGGTTAAAGAAAAAACGTGTTGTAGTGTCAGTGATGTTGTTGAAAGTGGGCATAGCTTCTGCCCATTTGGTGAAGTAATCCACGTCGACAATGATGTATTTGTGACCATTGCTGGAGGGGGGATTACAAGTCATGAAGTTGATGCCCCATTTACAAAAAGGGCCAGCAATACTGACAGGGTGAAGAAGAGCAGGGGGAGATTGAGCTTTGTTGGCGTAAAGATGACATTGCGCACATTGTTTCACGACATGAATGCAATCGTGAAACAAGGTAGGCCAAAAGTACCTAGCTTGGATAATATTTTGAGCAGTGGATATACCCAAAAGGCACCACATGCGCCACTGTGGTAGTCGTTTAAGACTTTATCGGCCTCGTCAATAGTCAGGCATCAACAAAGAATGGTGTCGACGCCCTGCTAGTATAGGATGTCTTCGATGAGAACGTAGCGGGGGGCCTGATGGTGAATACGTCGACAATCATCTTGTGAAAGGTGGATACCGAACTTTTGAGTTCGGAGGTAGACGAGGAGGTCGCCATACCAAGGATCATCCGAAGTGATGTAAAAGAGATGTTCGTCGAGAAAGTCGGTGTTGACGGGGGCACTGGTGGTGTCAGAGGGAAGGGTTATGACAAGTTTGGCGAGAACTAGGGCCTTCTTACGCTTAGGGGTGGAGAACTCGAGGTCGTACTCCTGAAGGATAACGATCCATTGAGCGAATTTTCCGTTAACTTGCCGACGGTGAAGCAGGTACTGCATAGGGTTGGAATCTGCGATGACCTTGGTGTTGCGAAGCAGAATGTAATGGTGCAGTTTCTGGACTACGAGGACAACTGCAAGAGCAAGTTTCTCTTCATGTTTATATTTCAAGGGTGGCCCTGAGAGGTTTTTACTAACGTAATAAATGACATGTTCACGATTTTCATCTCCAAGCTGGATGAGGACGCCGGCTACTGATACAGTTGATGCTGATATGTAGAGGATATAGTTGTGATTATAGTCAGATGCACTAATTAAAGGTGCATTTGAAAGCATTGTCTTAAGATCGTCAAATGACTATTGGGTATGGTCGTCCCAGTAAAATGGAATTTCGTGACATAGTAAGCGAAGGAAACTATGTGCGCGTATGGCATAATCTAGGACAAAGCATCTAAGAAAGTTAGCTTTGCCCTGTAGACTCTAAAGTTGTTGTAAATTCTGGGGAGGTGGAATTTCGATGATAGCTTGGACTTTGAGGGCACCTCCTCGGTTTTATAATTTCCCAAAGCGGTATTACCGTGGACCCCCTCAAGTCCAAGCTATCATCG
>JASDQU010374020.1:8085-40881 GCA_032191745.1 Picea mariana | reverse complement strand
TATCCCTTTAACTCCCTATTGTGATGTAATCTAAGAAAAGCTTTGAAACTATCCTAGATTGAAGATGTGGGCATGTATGGGCCCGTTACAAACCTTTAAACTTCCCTAGTGTTTTGATCTAAGAAAACAAAAATTCAAACACTATCCTATCTTTGTAGCATGTGGGCATGTATGGGCCCATTACAATATTAAGATGTGTTTGAAAAAGAAAACTAAGAGGAGTCCCAAGAAGGGTTGTTGTCCTCTCCTAAAGGTTTTTAATGTTCTTAAGGGAGATAAAATCGTTTCACAATCTTTTTTTGATTCTCAAGATCACTTGGAGGCGCAAGAGAAGAGCATACTAAGCAATTTTCATTCAAATTCTAGTCCCAATGCAAGTTAGATGTGATTAAAAATGATTTCCAACTTATCTTGTGAGTCAAAACAAGCCATCCATGTGGCAAAAAGCAAAGAAGGGAAATGGATTTTATCCTCCTAAGTGCCTATGTGTTTTTGACTAACCCCTTTATACGATGAGGGGACTAAGTGTAGTGCAGTTTTAAAACATGCTTGACATCATTTTTAAGAAGGTAAATGGCCTTCCCCACATCTAAACAACCTTACAATGTGAAATTTTGCACAGATGCATGGGTCCCATTGAAGACAGAGGCACGCAGAGCGCATGTGCGCGAATAGAGACAAGTCAACAAGCACACGTGCACAAAACAGAATGGTGAATCAAGCGCATGGGCGCACGATGCGCGTCTGTGGGCTAAAAAACCTGCGCATATGTGGCACACGACCGAGAATGAAAAATCCAAATGGATTTCTCTAAATTCAAATTGGAATTGGCTGGTTGGTAGGTCGGCTTAGGCCGGTTAGTGCACCTGTAAGTTAAACAAACTAAAAGAAGAGCAAGAAAAACCCAAATGGGGTAGGAAATTGATACCTTTCCCCAACGGAGTCGCCAATCTGTTGTGCCTCTTTCGACACCTTGGTGAGAAAAATAGAGGTGCTTGCAAGCTCAGTTGGGTCTGCTGAGCAGGACAACTGTAGAGAAAAGAGTTAGAGAAAGAAAACAAAAAACTAGAATTAAGAATTAAACTAAGAAATGCGATAAAAACTAAATTCATGAGCATAGAGACATAGAAACAAAAAGAACCATAAGACCCATGCCACCAATGTTTGAGGCTGATATATTAGTGAAAACAAAGCACCAAGAAGAAAGGGGACAATGAGTCCCTTCTTCCTCCAAGGGAAGGCTCTTGGACCCTCACTAGCTAGCTCTTCTTACAACAAAGAAAAATGGAAAATGGTGATGAAAGAACTCTTTACAAATCCACTCAATGGTGAGGTGGATTGTCCAATGTAATGGTGCCAATATGCTTGTGTCAAGGATGGAGTCCTCAAAACAATAGAGGCAACATAACATTACTTTGAATTCCTTGAGAAAATGAGGTGCATCCATGTCTTTTTATAGCATTCATTTGGGTTATTGTTTAACTGCTTTGTAGTGTGAAAAGAGGCCAATTAGGGAATTATTAGGTCTTTGACCAGCCCACCAGTCGGATCCAACCCAGATTTGAGGGTCAAATCGGCTTGGGAGCTTAACCATAAGTGGTTGGGATGCCGACCACTTCCATAAATGCATCGTTTAGCAGGTGCGTGGCTTTTTGCGCTAACAATAACGCATCATGCGCCTGTGCGCGATTTCTACGTTCCTGTTCCACGCATTCGTGCACGCACCCAATGTCTGCAAAGCGCTCTTCAATTTTTCACTACTTTGTATAGTTTTTGACCTTTTTTGAATGCTGTGGTATTAATTTAGGTCCATGGATGACTTCATCACTATTCGACGATGCTAAGTTCTTGTAACCATGTGCGGATGAAATTTTAGTGATAACAGTGTTGATGGGATATTAAATAATATCCTTAATTCCACTAGATATTGAAAAATATATCCCAAAATCTTTTTTTTGAACCCCCCTTCTAATACATATTTCCAATTAAGAAAACCCTATTTTTACGAAATGATAATTTTTATACCCTCTAATACTTATAGATTTCCTCATACCCCACACCCCCCTTGACAATACCTACAATATATTGACCCTATTTTTTACAATTTAAAAACACCCTTTATGAATGAATGTGATAATATGTTGCTCAACAAGGTGAATCCCCCGTGGTTATTTGAAGGATGAAGTGGTGGGAGAAAATAAGAAGAAGGTGATGATAATTATATATTTGGTGGAAGAATTCTCCCTCGTGATCTATTATTCTATTATAGTTTGTTCATTTGATGTGGATGTTAGAAAAATAGGATCGTGGAGAAATATAATAAGACAAATGTGAAAAAAACACAGAAGATACACAATACAATAGAGACATAGATATACGTGGTTCACCCAGTGTGGGCTACGTCCACTAGAGAAATTGTCAGGTCCTTCCTTTTTATTATCCAACAAAATGAAGGGATATAACCTACAACACACATGTTGTAACTTCCTCTTCTTTCTCTCATAGTCTCCTCTCTCAAAATACAATATTCACAATAATACACAGCCGTAATATAATTCCCTCATAAAAGAGAGTTTCCTTCTAGGGAAAAAAACCCTAACATAACTTCTACTGTCAGATCTGTGACCTTATAATGAATGGTCCAAATTGACTATAAAATTACAATATTTTAAAAGGATTTTTTTCCCAAATTTTCACTTTAGGGGGGCTACAAAAATTATCGTCACCCCCCATGGACCCCCTTGGCGACATTTGTGGGGGGGGGGGCTGGTAGGGAATGGGGTCCAAGAACAATTGAAACAAACCTATGAATCAGGAAGATAATCAAGCTCTACAACCAACAAGGGATATGTTTAGGAGTTTGGAGAAAAATGAAGAGTGTGTACATAGCATGCATTTTCCTTGCATACCTGCCTTGCTGGCTTGGAATAACCATACAAGATATTTTTTTTTCTTTGGACATGTGTGTAGTTTCAGTTGGATGTGATAGCTACAAATAAATGTTAATAATCTCGACTCTCCAATAATTGTTTTACACAAATGGTGTGAGCATAATAGGTGGTGAATTTGAATCCAAGGTAAAGAAGATTGTTGTTAGAAAGTTTGATTAGTTCTGGGGGATTGTATGTATGTTTATTATAGCTCTTGATCAACAACACTTGCACTTAATAATTTCAAGGATTAATGGTCTTAATAATTGTTAGCATGCACTTCTCTAGTAACTATGAGTGGGAATGAAAGGTATAGGGAAGTACACATCAACTAAAATTATATTTGAAAGTAGGTGGATAGTCATTTTTTGAAGAAAAGTGATATTCATAGACAAGTTTTGCAAGGATGAAATTTTTGAGAGATACAATATCCATTATTATGCATAGTGACATATCTCTATGTTATAGTTTCATTCTATTTAAATACTATTTATGTCCTATTTGTATTTGAGCTAATATAAAGCATACAACCATTGGAATAATACTTCTACAATAAACCTTAAACAACTATAGTCAACCATGATCAACCACAATAAACCATAATCAATCATATTTGTTAGTGGACATCATGTTAGGAGCTAATGGCCAATTAGTGGGGAAGAACCAACCATAGCAAAACCATGGTAAACCATATTTACCCAACAATATTCGGTTAGTGGTTTAATAGTGTCAACCATTTACACATTAGGACTACATTCAAACATAGACACCTATAGGTAACCAAGGTTAACCATATGTTTTAGTATACACTATGTTAATAGTTAGTGATGGTTATGGGGGATCATAAACCATGGATTACTATATGAAACCATGGTCAACTAAGGTTTATCAATGTCAACCATAGTTAGTGATAGTCACTAGATTAAGGGTTGAGGGTTAGTATTTTAGTAGTGCCAACCATTGATATAATAGGGATACATTTAACCATGGAATTCTTTAGTGCACCATAGTCAACCATCATCAACCATAGTGAATTGTGTTTGTTGATGGACATTATATTAGGGGTTAGTGATTAGATAGGAGGGTAATTTGACCATAGAAAACAAAATGATACCATATGAAACCAAGGTTAACCATGATCAACCATAGTCAACCATCAAACTAGTTAGGGATTAGGGGTTCGCTAGAGGGTTAGTAGCATCAACCACTGAGAAAATATGTCTACATTCAATCACATACTCATATAGTCAACCATGGAAATCCATGGACAACCATATTTGCTAGTGGACATTATTTAAATGATTAGTGGTTTGTTAGTGGGATAGCATCAACCATGTATAATCATATGCAACAATGGTCAACCAAGGCTAACCATTTTTAACCATAGTCAACCTTCATTACTAGATTAGGTGTTAGTGGTTAATTGGCTCATAGCATCAACCATTAACATAATATGGATACATTCAACTATGCACACTTACAATCAACCATAATTGATCCTAATTGGATCTTTGACAAACCTTTGTAAAATTTGTAATAAGTGTGTCCTTCTTTTTTAATTGTATTTTGTCTTTTTGGAAAATTTGCAAGTGGAAGCAAACCATTGTGATGGTTGGTATTCCAAAGGCATTCATTAAAACAATGATGACTGAAGTGAGGAGATCAATGAGAAATGAAAAGAGAATTGGGAGAAAATCTTCAAGGAGTAGAAATAAGAGCTTAAAAGGAAATCTGCTTGAAGTTGATGGATGAAGGAGTCAATAAGCCTTTCTACATTGAGCGAAGTGTCCCAAATCCATGGTTATCTGCAATTTGGGTATGCTAGTGAGCAATGATGCATGAGATTTTGATATTCATAGCTCACCCCATTTGTAATGAATTCTTTCAGAATAATAAAATGGTTCTGATTTTTCCTCTCTTGGTTTAAATTATTATACATTATGTGCAATGGATGTTTGGGTTATTTTCATGAATTACTAGATTGTGGTATGGAAACTACATAAATCTCCATCTTGCTGCCCAATTTCCCCTCACCCACAAATTGTATCTCCTCCTTTGGGTCGTTTTAGATTATTGGACAGTTTATTCTTTTCCCACAGGTTGTACACAACGTTCTTTTGATTGTTGGATGTTTTTTTAATGGCTTGGGTGAATTCAGAGATCCTTGTGGATTTTTTTTACCGCTTGGGAAAATTCAGAGACCCATGGGTGTTTTGTTTACAAATTGGGTGAATTTAGAGACCCTTAGAAACTTATTTCACTACCTAGGTGATTTTCCTTTCTCGCAGGTCATCCAAAAAATTTGGTAAATGATTCTTGTTCCTAAGAGAGTTACTTTCACTCCCATTTCATCCCCCCAAGCAGTGGAACTCTTTTGTATAATTTCATAGGCACCAAATTTGTTTTTGAACTCCCAACACTTCATTTTTTAAAAACACAAACCACAAATCTATTTTTGCACACAACCACATTGTGATTCATTTTTTATATTGTTTAGAAGAATATGTGTTGGTGAGACAGGCAATTCCTTAGCCTGTTGTTTATGGATAATATGTTATCAGATCAAGTTTGTTAGATACCTTGAAGCAACTACCATGGGAAAATCCTTGAGCAGGGAGAAGTTGGAAGAGTTGAGAGATTTCAATAGGAAAATCCAAGAAGAAAGACTATGTTGATCTAAAAGATTGCTTAATGTCTTTAAGATAACATCACGAGGATAAATCCCCTTGCGTTTTTAAATAAGTGGTACTCCTCTATGCTTAAATAAAATACATGAATATAAAAAGTGCTTGAGAGAGGTCCAAGATTATTATTGAAGAAAATATTCGCATAAAACGAATACTTGAGAAAGGACTAGACATCTCCCAAAAAATAAATATTCACAATATAATAAAATATTATAAACCAAGAGAATAAGTAGTCTTGCACAATGAAATTTCCATCATAGTATAAAGAAAAGTAGAACACATCATTCAACAGAAGAAAAATATAAAGACCACATATGGAAGAAAACTTTAAATGATCATTCATTTAAAACCCAAAAAGATTTTGATAGACAAACATTTGAAATCTCGTGCTTAAAATTTAAATTCTAAGAATTCACTAATGTAATGTCCCGAATAGTTCTCTGGGAACCTCAAAAAATAATAGATTTCTTTTAAAAGTTTGATACAATTAAAAGAAAATTTGTTTGTCATAAATGGACTGGGATGGGGCTCCCGTGGACTACTAAATGAAAATACCTAGAAGAAAAGAGAAAACTACAACTAGGAATTGACCTTCAACTTTCATAGATCATGAAAGAAAGGTTGGATGATTGCTAAATGAGAAAGAAAGAGAGTTGAAATAAAAACAAAGTGACTACTTGACTTACTATGATGGAAGATCAGAGGAACTTTATCTGCTTGTTGATGTTTCCTTTATAGGTTGTTGGGTTGAAGGTGGTTTAATTGTATTACTATCTTCTTGTTGATCTATTTCAGTTATTCTAACCAAGGTGTTTCTTAATCAATGTTTAATATACTCCCGCATGGGATAAACCGTTATTTCTTGCCTATTCTTGGTTTAAAACAATTCATTTTCCAAATCTTTGAGGTTGAATCTCAATTTGTGAAGTGTGTCTTCAAAACATTCATTCTTATTGGCATACCAAATTAACCACCTTTCCCCTTCTTCACAATACTCTATTGAGTCACTAAACTCACTCACCCATGAAATCTTTAGAGCGTTCACCTATTCCTATAATTTCTCTTTTGATAGAAGTATTGTATACATAATTAAATGTGGCCCCTCTAGATATTTGTTTAGATCAACAAGATTTAGAAACAAATCACCCCTTTTGGTATTGATAGTGTCACATTCGGAAAGTATTTCCCATAGGAATTTAATTATTTTCAACCAACAAGCATTTATTTGTTTCAACCGAGCCTTAGAAGGAATATTTTTCTCTCTCCTATGAATATCATTTAAACTCAATACCTTTGTCAATAATATACCCATGGATTCTTTATTAAAAAATTCATCATTTTCTAAGTCCTTTTGGAAATACTCTTTAATATGCAAGACCCTTGTTTAGAGAGTAGTTGAATTCGTCACTAACTCCCATATTTCAAGGATCAAAGCTATCCTTTTTTGAATAGTATCTCCAACATATTTCCTAACAACCGCCAATAAACTTGATGAACATTTTAGTTTGGAGCTTCTTTTTGGCACATCCTCTAAATTGTACAATAGCTTAATAGCGGCAATGGGCTTAGAAAACAGGGGTCTCAGAAGTAGAGAATTATTTAATTCCTTCCCTTTTAGTTTTAATATCAAGTTCTCCTTCTATATATCATAAATGGGATACTTTAAGGCTTCACTGGTTTCTTAATGAAACTACATGACTTTCAAGGGTTTTATCCCTTGAAAATAAATCTATGATTTCCATTTTTTTAAAACCTTTTTATTTTTTAAATTTACTTTTTCAATTAACAAATTTTAAAACTTTTGTTGTAGGCCATGTAGTGCAAGGTGACAATTTCCTCCTCAAATACCTTTGGCTCATGAGAATCCAATTCTTCAGCTATAGTTCTACTCTCAATCATTCTTTGTTCAACCCAGTTGGGATCTTCTATTATGTCATCAACTTCCATATCTCTAACGCTAATGTCATACTCGTGTATCTCTTGGCCTTCTTTCTAATTGTTTCTCCTTTTATTTTTACATACATAGGAACAATGTGTGGTATTTCAGTTCCCTTTTTTGAAGGGTCTTTATCTCCTCTGTCATCTAAATTATCTGTAGAATATCTCCTTTGTTCTTGGGTAGTCACTTGATATTTTCCTCTTGTCGAAGAAGAATCACTCTTTTGAGACACATTGGGAGATCCTGGGTTTCTACCATATTCATTTTGTCCTTGTTTCTTGTAATGGTCATTGATGCTAACCATTGTATCAAATTCATCGAGGGTTGTTTCAGGAAATACCTCTAGAGGGTTTTGATTGTCTCCTGCTCCTTCCTCCAATTAAATAGACTTATTGAATGATGAACTATATCCAATTGAAAACATGTGTGTTGAAAACAAATTATTAGGGTCGAAACCTTGAATTGCATGACCTTCCTCTAAATTGAAATGGTCAACTGGGTGGTGAATTCATCCAAATGAGAAATGTTCTTTACAAAAAATTCTCCAATTTTCCACAGAATATGGATGAATTTATTTTTTTGTTTTTTCATTGAGGAAGTGTGTCCAATATTTGCATTGTTTTTCCACTTCAATAGTGAAAAGTTTATCAGAAATATAGAATGGAAACAAAGAGGGTTTCCCCTTAAATCCATAGAGTCTAATAAAATCGAAACCTTCCATAGTTTCAAAAATTCCTTTCTCTAACAGAAGGGATGCAACTTCTAGTGACGATCTAGATGTAAAGGGACTGTGAGTTAACTTTTGGAAAGAGTGTAGAAGTCATTTTGTACTTCATAAAAATTATATGGGGCCTTGTGTTTTCACAATGTTGGGTACTAGAATGATACTAGATTTTTTAGAAGTCTATATTTCTTTCCCAAGAAAGTCCTTAAAAATATGGTAGTAAACTATATTGTAGACAAGATAAGATGTCATATAAAATTTCCTAGTCTTCTCGATACCTCCCAACTAGAACAAAAAATCATTCGAAATAATTTTGGGCCCAATAAACTACAACATCTTTATGAATGGAATGGTACAAAATATATACAATATACTTTGGAATCAAATCTATGGACTCTTGTCCAATTACCCAGCAAATATTCATGCAAATTCTTTGTATGGGTATTCAAAAGAACATACCTCAATTTGTGTAGAGTTTCTAAAATCATTGGTCGGGTTTATAAGGAAGCTTTTCATAAGTTCATGTCTCTTGTTGTCGGCCTTGAGAAATTCTTCAACTTTGGGATTCTTGGAATTCAAAGTGGGTTCTAGCAATCTCAACATACTTTTGAAAACTAAATGTGTCCAAGAAATTGGTGGCTTTCCCTGTAACTAGATGACTCTTTGTTTGGTGTGGAATTTATTAATGCACAAAAGGACTAATTCTTTGAATTCATATACTTCTAGTACACACCTGGATAATGCAATAACAAAGGTCCAAACGGTTTTCAACTTATTTTATTAATGTGGAAGATTTGAGTACGACTTGAAGGCTTCTGACCATTGAAACTGACGGTCTTCTTGTCCTAAGGTGTTGATAGTATCATGTTGGAACAGGGGTAGACCCAAGGTTCAACGCTTCAACAATGCACCAACAAAACCCTAACTACTGGCCCTTTCGAAAACACTTGCGAAGTAGATGAAGTCTCACCCAAGGTAAAGGTAGGGGGGATTGCAGGACTCAGGTGTCTACAACCAATCTGGGACACCGATCTATGATTACAACACTTAGCAGAGCACTTATACAACAATATGCATTAGTTCATGAGTCTCATTCACGTTGCAGATTAAACCCTTATTACAGATCAACGCAGTAACAATAAAGATCAAGCACTTTCAATCACTTAGGACATAGCATTAGCTCGGATCTAACATTCATTTATCTTTAATACCATTAAGCACTAAGAAACAATCATCATATGCATTCATGATACATTATAGCAACAACACTAAGAAAATAAACATCATAATTCCTATCACACAAAGCATATCAAGACACATGATATACATGGTTCACCCCAGTGTGGGGCTACATCCACCAACTTGTTCTTATTCTTATTTATTAGTCTTCAATCTTCTTATATTCAGTCACTCTTGTGCACAAAGCCACAGAGCCAAAATCCATAGAGGACAGGAGATCTGTGCACTGCGCACTAGATTCTCCTTCTCAAAATCAGGTCAAGGCATAGAGCCTCACTCTACACAGTCTATTTGCACAAAGCAACTTACAACCTCTTGCACTAAGCCAACATGAAGACTTACAAAATATTGTGCACATAGCCCACCATCCAGGCTTCTTACATCGCTTAGCTACTTATTTATACATTTACAAAAAGGCCTAAACATGGGTACACCCATGGGACAACATCTCATAACATGTTACATAAACGCTAGTAAACCCTTTTATGGGTCCACAAGTCCACGAAATGAGTGAGATCTCATGATCTCAGCTCTGCTTGGGCGCTCCATATTCGACCAGCCTATCGAATTCCAAAAAGTGGTAAAAAACGACCAATGTTTCCTTAAAACTTATTCAAGGGCTAAGAGGCCCCCAACACTCACCCGTGACTCGTCTCAAGTCACTTAGATCTAGGAAACGATGCTTCAAAGGCCTCAAGATTAGCTTGAGTTTCCTCGACTTACTACTTCGCTAGAGCCTCCTTCTTGGTGAACTCCTGAATCAGTTGCTCTATAACATGCCCTTCTAGGCATTGTTCCACTGTCGTAACCACTTGGTCTAGCTGCGAGGCTTGTCCTTCAATCTCTTCAAAAATCATGCAGGTCTCATCCTGCACTGGCTACAGTCTCTGTGTAGCTTCCATGACTCTGCTCTAGATGGAAATAATCTATTGTTGGACTGCACATTGCTCCTGTGATCTCTTCATTCACTCGATCGCATTGAGTAGCTTCATCTGCACCTTCATAGTGGATGCCTGCTGCTACACCTCCTGGTTTACGCACTTCGATCACTCAACTGCTTACATTCTAATGCAAGGAACTTGATCCTTCCAACTACTCTCTTAGCAGCTTCCTCCCTTTGGTCACGCACTTCTTGCAGAGTGCTTGACACTTCTTGGAGCTCTAACTATGTTATCCTTGCTTGAATTTGTTAAATGGCCTCAACGTGCTTCCTCACTTGCATCTAGACTGACTCTAGTTCCTCCTGTGCCAAGATCGGCATAGAGTGAAGTGATTTATTCATCGCTTCTTTGACTGCAATCTGCTCTGTGAGCAGCTGGTCTTTTTCTTTCTTTATATTCACATTGTCCTCCTCAAACATCGCCCAAATTTCATCTTTCTCCTTCTCGTAGGTGGTTACACAGGACTACGCAACTCGTAGTTTCTTCACGGCCTCCTCCTTTTCTTGCTTCAAGGCTTATGTAGCCTGTTCCTTTTCTTCTTGGACTCGCTGAAGCTGAGCCTCTATTGCATCTGCTAGTATTCATAATTGGGCAGGCTCATCCCCCAATTCTGCAATCTTCGATGAAGAAGGTGTAGTAGGTACTGTGCGGCTCGAATGGATGGCTTGCTATATATCCTTCATATTATTCTCGATTCTTTCATACAGTGTCTCTTGCTTTGCTCCATATCGTTGCAAGATATCTTCTGAAGCATCCTCCAAAATTGCGATGATTAGATTGATGTTGTCCTCTGTGAGCATGGCCTTCATCTTGGGCTTACTAGCTCACGTCTTCTTTATTGCCGAAGGTTTCTGTGGGGAAACCTTTCTTTTCTTTGATGTTTCTACCTCAGTAGGGGGGTCCTTCGGTAGTGTCGCTTCATCACCTTCTTGCATTTCTCTGTCATCCCCTCCTCCTTGTCCATTGCCTTGGTATTATCCTCCTCCTTCTGGCAAGACAGATCCATCTTCTACAGAGGCATTGTCCTCCTCATCAATTTCTTGGACTTCTACTCTTTTCTTATTTTTCTTCGTGCTTCTCTTCTCGACATGATCGACCTTAGTGACCAAGGGGCTTCCAATGATGTCTGTGTCGGAGAGATATTCATCTTAAATCGGTACAAGGAATTCTGTCAGGCATTCTTTGGTTATCTCCTCCATATATTCATCGGTCATATTATAATATGACTACAACTCCTCCTTTCTTTCATCCCTATGCGCAGTGATATAGATAAAGTGTCGATCTATGTGGAACTTTGCTAATGGTCTGTACTAGTGCAATGTGTTCGGTGTCATGCATGGAAATGCCTCAATAGCATGCTTTAGCTACTGGTAGTAGGAATGGAACACAACATTTTACTTTCACTACTATGACATATCATTTGTATACCACAAGGTGGAGAACCTCGTGGCCAAAGGCTCCTATGGCTCAACTTCTGGAAATGTCACTCCTTTTGGCATCTTCCGAGCAGCAAATGTGATTAATACAAGTAACCAACTGAAATGAAATTCATACCCCTGATATTGTGCTTTGCGACAGTATTTCTCGAGCTCATTTATGAGGTAACTCACCCAGTTCATTTCCATACCCTCTATGCACTTCCTAGCGAGGTCCACTACGAACCCAGTAACCTGTGTCAGATGGTTTTTTCTAATGATCTTGCCAACTATAAGTTGGAAAGTGAGATGCACTGCGCCATCCTGGATAGAGGCTACCTTGTAGCCTCGCTTTCCATTTTTTACATCGCCATAATCCTCCTTTATGCATTGTGCTAGGGAGCGATATGAAGTCTTCCCTGGGTAGAACTATTGAGGGTTTGGTCCTTGCATGCACAGTCCTATGATCAGGTGGATCAGCGTTGGATCCATAGTGATGCACCTGTTGAGCCACAAATATCCTCCATGGTAGCATGACAAGAGGATTTTAACGCAAGAATTAACCTCCCGATGTCATCTAAAGTGAGGTATCTTCATTACATTCAATATCATTGACTGCACAAGCTCCTTAATCCACAGTTGGGAGACTATGCATAGCTTCTTCCCAGCCATCTTCATCAAATACCTATGGGGCTTGAGCATGGAGTAGTTCTTTCTTTTGCCAAGATTAAATTCATTGTTCTTCAGGGATGTGATCTGTCCTAACTAGCATCCAACTACACGTATCCCCTTCGGGATGTACGTAGTGATCAAAGTATACTCAAAATCACATTGGATGTTTTCACGGTTAACCACGCCAGCCAAAGGAGGTATCTAATATTACAAGACCAACGGGATCTGCTTCACGTTAGCCAGATTGTCACGGTGATTGCTTTTCTTCTCAGTAGCATGGCTATAAAAACATCTAGTCAAGGGGGATTCTTTCAGTTCCCCAGTTGACGATGCCTTTATTCCTATAGACATAACTCTCTCATCCATAAACTCAACGAGAATCTCCTCCACAGACTTCTCTAACGTGATAGGTTCACCCGACATTCACACTTTTAACCAAATATATCGGGTAGGCGAATAGAAAAGTGAGGTAATCCAATGTATGGTGAGGTCTAGAAATCACAGTGTGATATACAATTGATTCTTTATTAGCTCGGATAATCATGGGTGGAAAAAATTGGTCCCAGTGCAGCGTCCGCCGGGTTAAATAATCAAGCATCATAACATATTCATCCAATAGGTAGGAATGCATCCATCAATGTGAATCCATCTATTATGGCACGGTCTCAATGGTCCATTCGCTCATAACTATTTTTTCTAGCCATTCTGGGGTGTCATTCTAATGGTCGGGGCGCCTCCAACGGTCATATAGCTTCGTCGTGGTGAATTCCCATTCTTCATGGTTCTGTTATTCCGGTGAGGTTCAATTTCTATAGATCTGCCTCCTGCGAAGCCTTCCTTATGTTATTTGTATCTTCTCGTAGCTTAAATTTCTTCTTATTAAGCTTCTTGGCCTTTTTTCCTATAATTTAAGCTTCTCTAACATTTTATGGAATCCTCTTCCCATTTGTATTCTTATTCTCTCCTGGTGAAAGTACTTTGCACTATTGATGTGCTCTTACAGATTCTGAGTTTAATGTCCCTTCTCTTACTATTTCTAGGGTGGTTATACTTCTTTCATGTACGGACAGGTTCTTCAAGCCTTCCTGCGCTCTTTCAACTTTTACAACTAATTCTTTTGCCCTTTGTTGCTTTGACTTGTCCTCTTGTTCTTCTATTAGTCGCTCTATTTTTCTGATTATGAAGTCCCTTAGTTCTTCCTTTTTCTGTTATGTATCTTCCTCCTCTTCTTTCCTTCTGATTTGATCCTTCTCAATCCAAGTCTTTCCTAATAAAAGTGGAAAATGGGTGTTGTTCTCAACAAATTTAATGACTTCAAATTATTCTTCAGTCGATGTTTCATGAGAAATCATAGGTATATTAGTAACTCTTCCACATAGGGTTATCATCTTTCCTTTAAAAAAACCTATCCTTCCCAATGAAGGTACCATAGTAGGATTTCCAAAAGTTTCCCAAGTGCTTTCTGGAATAATATTCACGTGTGTTTCTTCATCCAATACACAGTTGATGTCAAAGTCTTCTATTCTTGTAACTATGCGTTGTTTTTCTTTCAGGATTTATGGTAAATTGATGTCTCTATGATCATCCATTACTTATTTTAATTGTACTAACATAGTCTCTAACTCTTTCTCTTTATGATTCCCCAACATGCTCTTAGCCTCTTGACTTTCTTTAGATTTTTCTTGTCTCGTGTTCATCTTTTCAACTATAGCAATCATTCTTGGACAATCCTCAACCTCATGACCAATAACTTTACAATAAAGACAAATAGGACCTGTACCAGGGCATTCCTTAGCAAGATGCCCTGGTATTCTACAATTATAACACAGTGTCAATCCTCTCTTTCTTTTAAACGATCCCCAACCTCTCATGTATTGCGCACTGGGATCACAATGTTGGACTTGCAATCTGCAAAAATTCTTTCTAGGTTCCTGCATCCACTTATTAGTCCGAAAATTCTTTCTATGCATAGGAATAACATATATTTCTCTATTCAAGTCAATTATTTCTTCTAACTGTGCCCTACCATTTAGACTAGGAAAAAACCTATAAAACATACCTAGATTCATGCTTTCAAAGAAAAAATTTCCACTTATCTTACCCTTATGAGAGCTCAAAGTTTTAAGATCTTACCTCTTTTCTTTAGATCAGGTTTCTTTCTTAGCACAGAGCTTCACAAGTCAATTAGAATACTCTGCACTACAACAACGATCTCTACATAGAGCTTTCTCTTTTCTTCAATTCCCATCAATCATAGTTTCAGGTCCCAACAATCACAGTTTCAGGTCCCGGCAATGGAACCATTTGTTGGCACAGGGGTAGACCTAGGTTTCAAGGCTTCAACAACGCACCAACAAAACCCTAATTACTGGCCCTTTCGGAAACACCTTCGAAGAAGATGAAGTCTCACCCAAGGTAGAGGTAGGGGGGGTTGCAGGAATCAGATGTCTGCAACCAAGCTGGGACACCGATCTGTGATTACAACACTTAGCAGAGCACTTAGCCAACAATATGCATTATTTCATGAGTTTCATTGACATTGTAGATTAAACCCTTATTACAGATCAACGTAGTAACAATAAAGATCAAGCACTTTCAATCACTTAGCACATAGCATTAGCTCAGATCTAACATTCATTTATCTTTAATACCATTAAGCACTAAGAAACAATCATCAGATGCATTCATCATACATTATAACAACAACACTAAGAAGATAAACAACATAATTCTTATCACACAAAGCACATCAAGACACAATATATACATGGTTCACCCCATTGTGGGGCTATGTCCACCAACTTATTCTTCTTCTTTATTAGTATTCAATCTTCTTACATTCAGTCGCTCTTGTGTACAAAGTCACAGATCCAAACTCCGTAGAGGACAGGAGATCTGCGTGTTGCATGCCAGATCCTCCTTCCCAAAATTAGGTCAAGGCATAGAGCCTCACTCTACACAGTCTGTTTGCACAAAACAACTTACAACCTCTTGCACTAAGCCAACATTAACACTTAGAACATATTGTGCACATAGCCCACCATCCAGGCTTATTACATCGCTTAGCTACTTATTTATACATTTACAAAAAGGCCTAAACATGGGTAAACCCATGGGCCAACATCTCATAACCCATTTCATAAACCCTAGTAAACCCTTTGTTGGTTCCACAAGCCCGCAAAATGAGTGAGATCATGCAATCTCAACTTTGCCTGGGCACTCCATCTTTGACTAGCCTGTCGAAGTCCCAAAAGTTGTCAAACACGACCAATGTTTCCTCAAAACTTGGTCAAGTGCCAACATATTCCCACAATATAGATTTTTCCTTTTAATTGACATATTTTGGAAAAGGATATTTTGCGTGAATAGGTGGCACTTTTTTCAATATAATGTTTTTACAGTGGGGCTTTAACTTATGATTTAATTTACCACATATTTCCTTGATTATCAAATGTTGTGGCTCTTATTTCGAATTTGTCAATTGCATGGTTTGATTTAAGATTTAAGGTAGAGCTTTACAAAATCTGTGCCATTTAATAATGGTATTCAATTCATACGAGTGATGGTTGATGTGGTAGTGGGGAAATAAATGTCATCATGAAAGGTAAATAAGTATCAAGATGAATGGAAAATGGTTAAGTATGGAGGTGTAAAGTGATTGATGGAGAGTGTCTTTTGGTGGTTGCGGGTTTGTGGGATGTAGAATATGGAAGGGGAAATGCGAGTAAGTACCAAAATGGTTAATTTTGTGGGTTCCAAAAATATGCTGGTCATTTTAGAGTAGGTGAAAATATGAGATGCATAGTGTAGAATGGGATGGAATGTGGAGATGAGGGAAGGACTCCCGCATCTGTAATCAAGAAAATTAGGTAATAGACTAAGTATCGATAGGGGTTCATAATGAGTGATGTATAAGTGAGGAGGGTTTTTTAGGGTTGTAGGTTTATGGGATTATGGAGTCGTGGGTTTGCAGGGTTGGGATGGCTTGAACCTATGCAAAGCGGCTCCCGCAACTAAATAAAAGGCTAAGTGTTGGGGTTGTAGAGTGGTGAAAAATGAAAAATATACTAAGTATGGGACTTGTGGGCTTGTGAACCTATGGACCTAGTCGTAATTTCCCTGCAACCTATATTTTTAGAAAAGAGATTAAGTATATAATATACAAGTAAAGTGAAAAATGGCTTAAGTATAGATCAAAGAACACGATAATTTATCAATGAATGTTGACAAAAATTGGCTCCAACTATGGAAAGTAACCCCATGTGGGTTGCTGAGAATATAAAATGCCTTGTACATTGGTAAATGGAGTTAAAAATAAAGTTTTAGGAGGGAAATAAAATAAAAAGAGAAAGAAGAAGCCGTACAGACAAAGAATATACAAAAGGGTGAAAATAAGGGATCATGTACAAGTTGAGAATTGGGGATTTAAACAAAAAAGTGCTTGAGGTATTTCCATTTACAGGTAATGCATGAACTATTCCTTTCATGTCTTTCAATAAGTAGGATTTGAAACCAATAACCCTTTCAATTCAATACGGACCAATCCAAAGAGCTTCAAACTTTGTATGAAAAGATGGATTTTCCTTTGCTTTATTCCAAAACAAAACTAGTTGACCCTTTTGAAAATATCTTGGGATGGTGATCTTATCAAAATGTATTTTGATTGCTTGTTGTCTCTTGCTCACAGTTATTACTAGTTGTACTTATTGTTCTTCTAATTGCATGAGTTCATGATATTGCTTTTGAAGAGGTGAAATATTTTCTATGTCTTCATTGTTTGTGGTGATGACCAATCCATTGAGTTCTAGATGTAAATAAATCATTTCTTCCTTTCCATATACCAAGGTATAAGGTGAATGTCCAATTCTATCTTTTGGAGTGGGATGACTCACCCAAAACACATCTATTAGTTTCTTGTGCCCATTTTTATGGTTAGTTGCAATTGTTTTCTTGAGAATTTGAATCAATGTTTTGTTAGTTTATTCAGCCAAAACATTTCCTTGAGGATAATAGTTGGATGATTGTCCCATGATAATACCATATTCTCCACAAAATTTTGTAAATTTAGATCCAATAAAGATTGAAACATTATTCGTTATGAACTTTTCAGAGACACCAAATCTGGATAGAATGTTCTCCTTCGGTAAAATGATCAATTGTTCAGAATCGACATTCTTGAGGGCCACAACTTCTTTCCATTTTATAAAATAATCATTTGCAGTGAAAATATATGAATGTCCTTTGATATATTTTGGGTTGATTGGATCTATTACATCCAAACCCCATTGTGCAAGTGGTTCCTCAACTAATATATATTGTAGTGCCATTTCTTTTCTTTTCATCTTTCCTGGAATTTTTTGACATGGGAAGCACTTTTTGGTCATCTAATAAGCGTCTTTAAACATGGCTGTCCAATAATAACCAGCCCAAATGATTTTGTGAGTAGTCACAATAGGTGCAAAGTGTCCACCGCAAATTCATTGATGGAACTCTTGTAGTATTTTTTTGGCATTTGAATGATCTAAACATCTCAATAAAATATCATTAAAATTTCTTTGGAAAATAAATCCTGAGACTAATACATACCAATTGGCCTTCATCTTTAGAGATATCCTTTCTTTAGAAAACATTCCAATAGGAAATTTCCCAAATTTCAAATAACAAATTACTTCTTTATACCACTCAAATGTCAATGAGGATGAATTTGGTATGGTGTCATCACCTATATTGGGATAAGAGATATTGACACCTTCAATTCTAGTCATCAGTATACATAGTCCTTGTCCCTTAACAACTTATAGAGGATTAATTTCTAAATCATATTCTTGAATCTTGGCCAACCAATTTGTCCATATCCCTTCTTTGAGTTGTTGATTAAGTAGCATTTTGACAGGAGAGTATAGTACATAAGCAATAATGTGAGTTGTTAAAATGTAATTCTTGAAGTGAGAAATTGCCTTGACTAAAGAAAGATCTTTCTTTTTAATCATGGAGCAATTTAGTTCATAGCCATGCAAGGTTTTACTCATGAAAGAAATTGGAAGTTCCTCCCATTTTTCATTTTTCTGAGTAAGTATGGAAGCAATAGTCTCTTTAGAGTGTTATAGAAAGACTTTCCTCACTCCATGCATCTTGTTTGGATAGCCTTCCATTTCCCTTCGTAGACTTGAATTCCCCTTTTTGTTCACTCCGGAGCTAAAAATACATATTTTTGTACACATACGCGACCTACTAGTTAGACAACTCGCGTATATGAAGGTTGCTCCACTAAAGCCCGCGTACATCGGGTTTGGTGCTCAAAAATTAAAAATATGTCGGGTTTCCATGCCATGTCATGTGATCCATGATCCTTGACCTTCCATATACTATAAATTCTCCAACTCGACCCTTCAATTCCATTTGGAGGCTATAAATTGAGCCATATCCAAGCCTTCTACAATCAACAATTCAACATTGAGAGAAAAGACACTCTAGAGAAATTTCACTTCACATTGAGTCTGCATCCTTTTGTCCTTGAAAGTATGAACTTCTTGTGTTCAACTCCCAAGATCTTCCTACCTTGTGATGAAGAAATTCATTGACTCCTACTTGTGAGCTTTCCTTTATGGAGGATTGAAGTGGTGGAGGCCCAACTGGAGGGTCTAAGTTTCTCGATTTCAATATGTGTCATTATAGAAGTTTGTCACCTATGTACTTCTATTGATTACATCAATAGAAATACTCTTTTATCATCCAATTGATATCTTGCAAATATTTGAATTATTTTCCATGGGTGTATTTTTCATGTTTGTTAATGGATTATGCTAATTTATATGCTAACATTATATATCATCACCACATGCTTGCGTATCTTGGTTGTTGAGGACAAGTTTCAGGTATAAATCTTTGGGTCGGTTGCTCAATAGTGGTCTTCTTTGAACGTCTGAACAAGGTAGGATTCTAGCCTTCTCTTGTTATCATTTCATTTATATAGCATAATTGAGATTAGAGTTGATTTATGGGTTTTGTTTTGTCTATTGTGGATTTCCCCTAGCCATGGAGAGATTTTCCTCGTAACAAAATTGGTGATTACACTTTGTCTTGTTTGTGACTATGACAGCCTATGGCATATGCCAACCAAGGATGATTTTAAGGATGGAAATTTATATTAAAATGTAGAAACATGGGCTAATCTTACTAGTCCTTAATATGCAAAATATAAAATGTTTGGCTATAGTTTTGTAAAAATATTCAAATTTCTAAGGATTTTATATAGTTTCTATAAATTTTTGGCGATTTTTAAGGTAAAATAGTTTTATTCTATGGAATTTGGGCGAATCGTTTTTAGAAAAAATGGAAATTAGTGAATCTTGTTTTGGGAAAACCATGGAAAATTAGCCCATTTGCGAAATTTAACCCCTAAAATCATCTATCATTGCCCCACTTTTTATTTCCTATTCATGGCCATGAACAACTATTTGATATATATCCACATGGATCTACAGTGTAATTCAGATTGGTAGGCATGTGTACAAATTCATTATGGATTGTAATATTCTCATGAGTAACTAGTACTTCCAGTTGAGTCTTCATTACTCCACTTATGGGAATTATAATATATTTTGGCCATCGCAGATACTCCTCTGACCTTACACATTAGGGGGCATACATTATAGAAAATTTTTCCTCATTCCATACATCTTTCTTGGATGGACTTCCATTTCCCTTTGTAGAATTAAATTCCCCCTTTTTTTCACTACAGAGCTAAAAATTCATATTTGTGTACACATACATGACCTACTAGTTAGACAACTCGTGTATACGTAAGTTTCTCCACTACAACCCATGTACATCAGGTTTGGTGCTCAAAAATAAAAAATATGTCGGGTTTCCATGCCATGTCACTTGATCCATGATCCTTGACCTTCCATATACTAGAAACTCTTTGAATTGACCCTTCAATTCCATTTGGAGGCTATAAATTGAGCCATATCCAAGCCTTGGATAATTGACAATTCAACATTGAGAGAAAAGACACTTTGGAGAAATTTTACTTCATATTGAGTTTGCATTCCTTTATCCTTGAAAGTTTGAAATTCTTTTGTTCATCCCCCAACCTCTTCCTACCTTGTGATGGAGAACTTCATTGACTCCTACTTATGATCTTGCCTTTGCATAGGATTGAAGTGGTGGAGGCCCAGTTGGAGGGACTTGGTTTATCGGTTCTGATATGTACCATTACAAAAGTTTGTCACCTATGTACTTATGTTGATTACATTAATAGAAATACTCTTTTCTCGTCCAATTGATATCTTGCAAATATTTGAATTACTTCCCATGGGTGTATTTGTCATGTATATTAATGGATTATGCTAATTTATATGTTAATTGATCTGGATTTTTTTTGGAAAGAAATGAAAGTAGAGATATTACAATGAAATACACATAAAAATTGTCAGAAACAGAGAAATACAACAATACATGATTTCTATTAATGAAATAAATGTATAGAGACTGTAAAATTATAGATTGCAAGACTCGCTAGAATGGCGGCGACTTTATCTCTGAGAAGATATGTGACAACTATGCTCATTTGCAAGAAGATGATTACAATGAGGCTCTGAAGGAATTTTTATGATAAACATGAATGCAAAAACCCTAGACATCCAAAAACCTAACCCTAGGAGATAAAGCACCAAAAGTCATGTGGGTGCCCCGTTGGGGTAAGTTAGTACATTAACTTCCTGGGGTCATAACTTTTGCATACAATATTTGTTTTAGGCACGTAATAGCCCATTGGAAAGGTATTTTTGAGAACTACACATTTTGTTTTAAAACTCTAACTTCATCTATATTTTGATTGTGGAAAGCCAAGAAAACATTGTTTAGAGCCCCAAAATGGCCCTGGAAGTAAAAAAAGATGTATTGGCATTAAAACTTCCAAAATAAGCCAGTTGGAATAGGTGGGGGGCCACAAATATCCACCTAGATGTTGTGTATGTCTTTAGGACAACCCCATAAGTGAAGAGCCCAACATCACAAAGAAATGTCCCCATTATAGAGAAACTTGTTGAACTGAAAACTATCTAGATGAGTCAGTTGGAATTTGGAATAGGTGGGTGGCCACCAATATCCACCTGGATCAATCCCCCCCACCCCCCCCTTAGGAAAAAATGTTCTCCATTGGGTTGAGTTCCTGAGGAAGAGGGGAAAGTGTTTTTTCGATCTGAATCTTTGTGAGTTGTGTGCCTTGTTGGAGAAGTTGTGTTGCTTGGTATGTGGAAGGCTATCACGAACCTATTGTTGGTGAGGTTGAATATGTTCCACCAATGTTTTATTTGGGCTTGACATGGCATTGTGTAGGCACCCCTTTAAGTGAAGAAAAAATATATTATTTATCTTCTACAATCTGCTTCTATTGGATCGAAGGTGTTGAGGTTGCAGTGGTTGTAGTGGAATTTTGTGCATCCTTTGAACATATTGTGAAGAGGATGGATTTTGCAATATGATAAATTAACTTGCGGAACTGTTTTGGTGGAATAGTAGTCAGAACTACCTCTGGTATCTTGTAGAACTTACCCCCCAGAGTAATAATGACACAACGGGGTCGAGACTCGTAAACAACATGATGTTTCAACATATATGGTTGGCCAAAAATAAAATCACAGACATGAAGAGGGAAAAAATCACACACTACCACATCCTTGAAGGGTTGGATGCCATAGGACAAGTGCCATTGTTGGCTGACATGGAGATCTCATCCTTGGGAAGCCACCTAATGTTTTATGGTTGTAGGTGTGGTGTTTTCAACAACCCCAATTGTTTGATGACCTTAGTTGAGATGAGGTTCTTCTGGCTACTGCTATCAACAATGAAATGCAACGGGGTCCCCTTCACCCACATCTATGAATGGAAGAGGCACTCCCCCTCTTCAGGATCTACTGGTTATTCTGGTTGAATTGTTGTGGTCGTGAAAGTAGGAAGTCCCCCTCTTAAGGATCTACTAGTTATTCTGGTTGAATTGTTGCAGTCGTGAAAGTAGTAGTAGGGCCTGCATCGATGATCATTCTATTTTCAATATTTTTTGGATCAGATTTTGAATCAGGGTCTGGCCCCTTGTCTTTGATCTTGACCACCAATGATTGTTTCGAGTGACACTCATCGGTGTTGTGGTAGGGGCTTTTGTAGAAGTCGTGTGATTTCCCAGTGTCATTCTTCACTTTCCTTTACTCTTATTTTCTTATTTCTTGGACTGTTTGTCATAAGGCTATTGGTTAGGGTCATATTTACCATGCTTTGGTTGTTGTGGATTTGCAGACCCGAACTCCCATTTGTTCCAGTGCCTAAATTTATGCTCGCTTTTGACAACATATCAATAGGAAACTCCCAATGATGATATGTTTAGGAAACCCATTTTGGTTTGGATGTACCTATGCAGAGCCCCATGGCATATGTCACTCGAAATCTTTGATATCCAGCTTGGTGTGCAAGGTATGGAAATTATTTGTGAACTCTGACATTGTTTGGCTCTTCTCTTGCCACAATGTGATCCATCTCATGTACTGGTCTTCATAGTTATCAACAAGGTAATATTCTTCCTTTACCGCATCCAAAAAAAAATCCCAAGTGGGCTCGACCCCAGATATTCCATATTCCTCTATGGAACTTTTCTCCCAATAATTTTTCCACCAATGTTTGCCATGGGGGAGAGCCTTGAGGAGTGTGAAGGTGATATTTTCCTTGTCATAAAATTTCTGAAAAGAGAAATAACCTTCTAGCATATTCAACCATTTTTAAGGCATCCACATCTATCTGACCTTCAAGTACGAGAATATCAAAATTAACTTTCACCTTGAAGGGAGAGGTTCCTCAAAAGTGGTCGCTTGATGAATATGTGTATGTTGCTATCGACAGGCGTTGAAGGATGTGGGAAAAATTCTCCATCATTTTGTCCATCTGTTGCACTAGAGATTTCTCAAGCAACAGGTTAATAGAATCTTCTTCTCCATTGTTATTATTTTCTTCCGCCATAGAGTGTTTATTGGGCGTGCGAGTGCGATTTTTCTCAAGAGAGACAAGCTCAAGACCCAACTTGCTATACTCGAACCTCCTCAGGGACATGCACTGAAAAACGATCAAGAACAGCCTGCTATGATACCACTGATCTGGATTATTTTTGAAACGAAATGAAAGCAGAGATATTACAATGAAATACACATAAAAATTTCCAGAAATAGAGAAATACAATAGTACATGATTTCTATTAATGAAAGAAATGTATAGATACTGTAAAAATACAGAGTGCAAGACTCACTAGAATGGTGGCAGCTTTATCTTTGACAAGATATGTGATGGCTACACTCATTCGCAAGAAGATGATTACAATGAGGCTTTGAAGGCATTTTTATGATAAACATGAATACCAAAACCCTAGACATCCCAAAACCTAACCCTAGGAGATGAAGTGCCAAAAGTCATGTGGGCCTTGTTGGGGTAAGTTAGTACATTAACTTCTCGGGGTCATAACTTTTGCATACGATCTATGTTTTAGGTGCATGATAGCCTGTTGGAAAGGTATTTTCAAGAGCTACACATTATACCATCAAAATCTGATTTCGTCTACAATTTGACTATGGCAAGCCAAGAAAACATTGTTTAGAGTCCAAAAACGGCCTTGGAAGTATATAAAGATGTACTAACATGAAAAGTTCCAAAAGAAACCAATTGGAATAGGTGGGCGACCACCAATATCCACCTAGATGTTGTGTAGGGGTTCAGGACAGCCTTGTAAGTGCAGAATCCACAATTAAAAAGAAATGTCCCCATTACAGAGAAATGTGTTGAACTGAAAACTATCAAGATGAGCCTGTTGGAATTTGGAATAGGTGGGTGGCCACCAATATCCACCTAGATCACTAACATTATATATCATCACCACATGCTTGTGTATATTTTTTGTTGAGGAAAAGTTGTAGGTATAAATCTTTGGTTCAATTGCTCAACGGTGGTCTTCTTTGAATGTTTGGACGAGGTAGGATTATAGCCTTATCTTGTTAGCATTTCATTTGTATAGCATATTTGAGATTAGAGTTTATTTCTGGGTGTCGTTCTGTCTATTGTGGTTTTCTCCTATCCATAGAGAAATTTTCCTTGTAACAAAGAGGACAATTAATACAATATGAAGTCGTTATCAAAATCAGGGTTAACAGTAAGAGGAGCAGTGGTGATTTCATGTTTTATATATGTATAAGCACTTTAAGTTTCTGATGTCCATTTGAATTTTTATCCTTATTTAATAGCTTATTGATTGGATTTACAATTGTATCATAATATACAACAAATCTTCATAGAAATTTTATCTTCCCAAAGAAATAGCGTACCCCTTTCCGAGATATTAGAGGATTTAATTCATTTATTACTTTAATCCTTTCAGGATCAATACAAATGCCTTTTTTTCTCACTATATGACCAAGCAATTTTGTTTATAATACTGCCAATAAAAATTTATTTGGATTGAGGGATAATCCATATAGAATATATCTTTGAAAAGATTGACTAATATGTTTCAGATGAAGTTCTGTCAATTTTGAATGGACAGTCAATGTTAGGGACCTAACCTCCCTAACCCCTCACATAGGTATAATAATATGTTTTCTATGTAATAAAGTCTGACATTAGTAAATAAGGCATACATAGGTAGAATAATATGTTTTCTATGTAATAAAGGTCAGCAATAATAAATAAGGCCTATATAATAATGTGAACAAGCCAANTTAGTATAAATAGAAGTAGAAGGCATGGGAAATTCTTGTCTTGAGAATTATTGTAGTAGAGTGTTGTTTTGTTGGAGGTTTCCCCCTTGAAGATGCAAGTGAACATTTGTTTCATTCAATAAAGGTATTATTGTTGGTGTTGTTATTCTTATTATCTTGTTGTTCTGTTGATATTTTATACAATATTTTTGTTTCTACTTATTATAATACATCTAGTACCTTACAAGTGGTATTAATGCACTTTCCTCTGTGAAAACTGTGGGGATTTTTTCCAGGGTAGAGACGTGTAACGTTGGCATATTTAAAGCACAGAGATCTAGTGTTCAATGAGTAAAATTATGGTTGGGGAAGACTACACACAGGAAATATATTCTGTTTCACAGGTGTTATAACCCTAATTTTCACCAGACATGCATACCTAGTATTAGGCCATCTTACTTACTATTTTTTCTAAGCCAATACTGAATAGCTCTTCTTAAAAACCAAATTTTTGAAGATGTACGCGCCCTGCACCACTACTGCCCATGTATGTACGCTAGATTCACCATTAGTTCCCATCTACGTATGCTAGTTGCACCATTACAACACGTGTATACCCACAAAAGTTGCAAAAAATAAAAATTTGCAAGGGAATACGGGCTTTTAGGTGGTTTCCTAACCAATTGACCACCCATAGCCCATTACCCAACCGAATAACTATCTTTTTGGCATATAAAAGAAAGTGTTGGGGTCCCATTCTAGGAAGAAGCATGAAAGAAATGAACTTTTCCCATTTCTTAATCTCCCCTTGCCCCAAGAATTTGCAGCCACATTGTGAGTTTAAGCCAGAATTCCCCATTCTTGCCCTTTTTCCTCATCTATAAACCTATGCCTATTCTCTAGAGAGAAGTGTGAGAGAAGAAGGATACGTGGAAGCAGTTGGAGCTTGGTAAAGAGGATCCCAAGACCGGGTTTGAGGAGTAGTCGTCGATCTCATTTTGTAAGTGACATTATGAGATTAATATAAAGAAGTACTTTTTTCGTCCCGCCATATGATGTGTTTTATCTCTATGTATGATTTACATTTTTTCATGACATCTAACCCATTAATCCATATATAGAATGCTTGTTCGTAGTTTCTTGTTTGTCTTTTGGTGAATGCAAGTCATTCTTGGGAGGATATTTGCAGTCGAGAAGTGACCAAATGCATTGGGATCGACACTGGATGTGGATTTCAAGGTAAGACTACTAGATCCCTATACTTTGTATTTTATATATGAATGTGGGGTGTTGTCGGGATAGTCATTAAAAGTAGGAGACTTTAGATGGTTATCTCTGCTTGCACTTTAGAACCCACTATAGAAGAATTGGTGACCATACTAGGGAGCCTCTAGGGTTTTTAGGGGATTTCTGTTTTTGGGTATTTTTAATTGGTTTACTTACTATTTTTTGAGTTTCATTAAGTTTCTACGTCTTTAAGGGATTTTGGTCTTCCATACCAGTACTCCCTTCATGTGATTAACTGTTAATTTTTCTTTTTTAGAGAAGTCACAGAGGTGTACGCGGCCTGCAGTGGGTTTGCACGCATACATACAGGCCCTATCTTTGGACAGCCCGCGTACGTACGCAGACTGCTGAAGTATCAGTTGTGTGCCTGTGTCAAGAAAATGTTTTTAAAGAAGAGGTAGTCATCATCTTCCCTGAATGAAGCCTTTTTTCTTATGGGTTTTCTTGGTTTATCCCTGGTCTCTGTTTCTTACAGTCTTTGGCCTAGGTCTGATAGTAGTTAGCTTTTTCTTTATCAAGATTTATTGTGTTTTCTTGATTAGGGTTTGAGACAAGTTTGTGAGTTTTTCTTATTAACTTGTTTAGTATTGTCAGTAACTCTCTACGAGTCGCAGTAGACTAGAAGTTGGTTTTTGGTCTCGTCTTGTCTTCACTTTTCCATTTTTACTTGCTTTAGAAGAAAAGAAAAGAATTCATTTTCAAGTTTCTTATTTTGGAACATAAAAAAAAAATCAGCTTCTCGTTTGGTCAAGTAGTTAGGTTAGTTGTTTTTTTCAGGAAGAAGAGTGCTTTCTTAAGTTCTTTACTGAATAATTAGGACTTTAAGTAGCTCGCAGTCGAGTGAAATTCAGTTTTGAGTTTTTCTTTTAAAAGATCTTAGAGGGAAAAGTTAGTTAAAGAGTGTTCAATTTGCAAATATTTGTTTGTTGAAGAAGTAATTTTGTTTCCATCATTTGTTCTTCTCTTTCGTCTCTTAACAAACACCATCAGTTTCATTTCCATTCCTTTGACTTAAGATAAACCACTTAAAATTAACACTTAATTAAAATTAATCAGACTTTGTATTTGTAGGGTCCATTAACTAGATTAGGCTAGAGCCTTGATTTAGGTTGGAGAGGAAACTCTTCAAGGCTATTAAATAAACATAGGAGTCTGTGCTAGGGAATGAAAAATTCCAGTAACATGGAAACTATCTGGGAACCTCCTCTAACACAGGGGCTAAACACGAGGTCGCATGCGAAAAGGTAGCAGAGATAACTCCTCCAAAAGCGGACCAATCGTAGTGGAGGAATGCATATAGAGGACTTATCTTGGGATTGCATTGATCGCATTTTCCATGGAGATTCTTGGGTATTGAATCTATTCGAGGTCCTCATTTGTCTTCCAGAACACTTTATTTCGATACCCTAGATAGGTTTTGGGATTGATACCCTGCTCATTGTGGTCCACCCAATTGTCGACTATACCCGCCTGGTAGTTGTTCACGAGCTAGCAACCTAGTTGCCTTTGATTTTAGGGACTTACATAGGTGATTGCAGGGGTATACCATGGTACCTAGGGCAGGCATCGGGCCACACTTTGCAGAGTATACCTGGAGGGTGCTTCCATGTTCGAGTTGCACTTGCACTGGTAAATGGTAAATTTTTCTAGTGTTGCCTGTTGTAACTGCTCTTCCAACTAGTAATAGTGGTTTGCTTGTTGCATCTCATCAGAACTTTTTCTAGTGCGTGTTTTGGTCTCCAATGATAGAAATACTTAGTGTGTCATTGATCCTCTCAAACAGTGGAAGATCAAGATATCTGTCAGTCGTGAAGGCTTTTGGACCTGTCATCAATTAACTTGGAGCCACTATCGCCACCGTGAAGGTGAAGACTTGACCAGGAAGGGTCATTTGAGGCAACTGGGCAACATGAAGTTGTACCCGAGCCATCTCTGAGAGGAGAACATTCATTTCCGGAGTGACCAACTATTTCTGACCTTGGAGCAAAAGCTCTTGGTCTGTATAACTCTTCGATCACTGACTTTCCAGTGCCACTTCTGATGCAAATTGCCCCTCCAAGGGTAACACATCACGAGCATCAGATAATATTACAAACAACAATGGAAGAAAATGTTTCTACTTTGTCAGGGAGTCCTCATGCTCCCTCTACGGTTGCCACAACCAGGGGTGTTCCACCTCCTAACTCACCTTCGCAAGTCCGAGCCACTATAGTCTCGACTGCCTCTACCTTGGGCAGTGGTCTGATTCTGTCCATGGCGGTAATCACTGCACCATTTACACAGAGTGGGATGGACCCTCTATTTTCATATGGGATGCCCAACTTTGATACAAACTCAATCCTCTCCTACTCCACCTTAGAGACTTTGGGTCTGGGGAAAGGGAGCTTGAATTCTCCTATGCAAGGGTCCATGGGGGGCACCTCAGTCCCTTATAATGCTTTCCCTTACGGTGGGGGTCATACACCTCTGTCGTCTCCCTCACTCGACAATGCTCCTCAGCAACCCGTCTGGTCGACCATGAACTACAACTTGTTTGGAGTAGGTATTCAAGGAACTTTTTCTAGTACCACACCGGTGGGTTCTTTGTTGTTCTCTTTATTTGGCACATTTTGTAATAGTGCATTCTCGTCAGCTTCCACCTCGGCCGGAGGTGACCTTGGTTTTGGATCAAAAAATCCTGTGCAGGGTATTGTTCTTGGACAAGGGGCACACACTTCTCAAGGACCTTGGAATCCATGGCAGGGATCAGTTCCCTCATCAGGGATGTCGATCGAGGGCAACCCTTCCCATGGTCAATGGAACCCCGGGAAAGGCTCAAGACCTATGCCTATTAGATCGGTAGGGGTAAACCCTTTCTAGAACCTTTGGAACACTACATCAGGACCAATCCATTCTTAGCCCTCAACGTCCTACTACAAGAGTCAGTTGATGACGTCTCAATAAGTGCAACATATGAATGTTGGCCTAGGCCATGGTTTTTACCAGAACCCAGGCTAGCAGCCTAACTTTTCCTGGCAACCTGGTGACAACCAAATCTCAAGCTCCTATCCTCCTGTACATACTCAACAACCTAAGATATCATTTCTGGAAACTTTGCATTTTCCAGACTTGTCAAGATTATTGAATGACCCAATCTGTCACAATTCACGTTGGTCTGCCATGCCAACCAAGTTGCCCTTAGACATTCCAAAATTTGAAGGCAAGCCTAATGAATATCTAGGCGATCATGTGACCACATTTCATCTATGGTTCTCAACCAATTCTTTGAGGGACAACTTCATTCAGTTGCATTTGTTTCAATGCACTCTTATCGGGAGTGTCGCGAAATGGTGCATCGAGCTCGATTGCTCAAGATACTCTACTTTTGGTGAATTGGAAATGGTTTTCTTAAACCATTTTCAATTACCTGTGAGATATGATGTTGGCACAGAACTGTTGGCCAACTTTGAGCAGACAAAGGCTGACCATATCTCTGATCACATCCGAGAATGGTGGCACTGGAAGAGTTTTATTAAAGTACCAGTTCCACCATCATTCCTGTTGGAATCGTTCCTTAAGTCTTTGGTACCCCACCTATCCAGGATGTAGCAATGTTGGGGGTCTTTTTGGAGGAAGAAGCGATAATGAGAGCTCAACAACTAGAGATAATTTAATCTCAGTCTAGTTTTCTTTACAAAGTTTTTCCAGATGTGCCAAGGTCTATTCTTGATAAGACCAGACATAAGTCTAGACCACATGCTGACAGCATTGCTGGTTCAACATAAGCAAATCCCATTGATCTATTGTTAAAACAATTGCAACAATTGTCAATACAACAGGCAGTGGCCAGCCCAACTCTTAGTCTAGTTGCTCCCCCTTCTCAGATGTCGGATGTACACACCGTGCAATCGACAAACCCAAAGGTTAGCGAGAAGGCCAAAGGGAAGAAAAAACAACAAAAGAAGGGTAAGGGGGATAAGAAACCCACCAATAACGCTAGTGGGGGAAACACAAAGATAAATAAGTTGAAGTATCTGTGCAACCTCTGCGCAGAAATCCACCCAAATCGTGGAGGCCCAAAAGTTGTTAGCATAGCAACAACCTGCAGTGTTAATGAACCCATTTCCTCATGGGAAAAATTTATCTCAAGCTTTTGCGAACATGGATGGGGGCAGTCAGAGACCCCCTTCTTCATCTAGCAATCCCTCAACTTCAAACATCTATATGTTGAAAGGTGAAGCCCACATAGCTACTAGGTCACATGATTATGGAACACCAAGTATTGTTGAAAAGGGAAAAGAAGTCGAAAACCCATATGTTCCTCTCCAAATCGAGATAATGATGGGTGAAACAATGAAACACATCTCGAAAGGGGCGTTCAAGAAAGCTTCACATAATCCAAACACATGGGTCGCCCATAACTAATTTATGGTGGAGGATTTGTCATAAACCCGTTGCACGATGTTTTCTTTGGAGGTCCTTCAAAGTTTCCATTCGTAGAGAAAGGCTCTGTTAGCCGCCTTAGGATCCGCTGAGACATGTAATCTAGCAACTATCACACTTTATATAACCGAATTGAAACCTCCTCTCCCATACCATGTCACATTTCAGATAGTAGTGGCTCACCTCATGAAATTTAGGATTAATAGAGGCAGGATAATTTGTGTTGACTATGAATGGAGATAGGTCTTGTCTTATTAATCCTCTAGCTACGCATGCAGTTTATGCCAAGGGTAATATGGAAACCATCGCTAAAATGATACCTATTGATATCTCTAGAACCCGTGGCATCATGGAGAATGTATTTATCGGAGCAGACTGTTCCCCTAAGGAGATTCAAATCTACACAGATTTATTTAAAGAATTTTGTGACATTTTTTCCTGGTCTTATGAGGCAATGCCAGGCATTGATCCAAGAATCGTTGAACATGAAATCACGACTTACCCTGACGCCAATCCGGTCTAGTAGAAGCTTCATCTGGTTAATCCTTGGAAAGCAACAACTATTAAGGCTGAAGTAGAGAAATTACTCAAAGTTGGTTTCATCTACCCCATCCAATTGACTCAATGGGTGTCGAATCTCATTTTAGTCAACAAAAAAAAGGGTATGATTTATGTATGTATGGAATTCCGTGATTTGAACAAGGCATGTCCAAAGGATAATTTCCCAACTCCATTTATTGACCAGATTGTCGATGAATGTGCAGGCTGCGAGGTCTTTTCTTTCATGGATGTTTTCTCAGGATATAATCATATACAGATCAAACCCGAGGACCAACATAAAAAATCTTTTATATGTCCATGGGGTACATTTTCTTATCACAAGATGCCTTTTAACCTGAAGAATTTTGGAGCCACTTTTTAGCAGGCCGTTTCCTTTGCTTTCCATGATCTCAAACACCTAGTCGAGGATTATCTGGATGATTTAGCGTCACGATCTCGCAAGAGAGATAATGATCCCACACACCTCTGAATTATCTTTGAGAAATGTCGCTACTATCATATTTTCTTGAATACAAACAAATGTAGTTTTTGTGTGACGTTTGGTCATCTATTAGGTTTCATAGTTTCGATAACAGGGATCATTGTCAGTACTTTAAAGGTTGAGGCGATAATTCAGTTGCCTCCCCCGTGCATAGTCCCTCAGCTTCAGAGTTTACAGGGAAAAGTGAACCTTTTATGGCGTTTCATCACAAAATATGTCGAGATCACAAAAGGGTTCATGTGTTTACTAAATAAGGAAATTCCTTTCCATTGGGACAAAGCCGCTCAGTGCTCTTTCGAAGCGTTGAAACGCACCCTCACATCTTCCCCCCTGCTTCGGCCACCCAATTATAATAAATATTTCTTATTGTATTTGGTCGCTATAGATTCAACCATCAGCATGGTCTTGGTTCAAGAGGACGATTTGCGTGAATAGCACGTGATTTATTACCTAAGTTGAGGCCTGGTTGAACCAGAACTCAACTACTCCCATGTTGAGAAAATTACATTGGCAGCAGTTCATGCTTTCCAACAGTTTCTGTCACTATATCCTATTTTTCAAGACCACCGTCATTGTTGTTGTGAATCCATTCCAATATGTGTTGACATGATGCGTAATCGGTGAAAAGATCAGCATATGGATAGTTATCCTCTAGGAATTTGACTTGGATTTTGTTTCGGCAAAATCCAAAAAGGTGTTGGTCTTTGCAGAACTCATCTGGGAACTTTTGGTCGAGTCAAGTGATGTTATACCTGAACAAATGCCTA
>JASDQU010374019.1:116489-133455 GCA_032191745.1 Picea mariana | reverse complement strand
AGAAGGTGGAGTTCACTCCAAACTCAGTTATTATTTATGACTTGTCAAATGGGTCAAAAATTTTCATTGGTGAGGTTAATCACCATTCTAGGTTGTGGAATTAGAGGTTTGTGCATTTGAATTTTAAATATTTAGATCATATTATTAAGGGTGGAATGGTAGATGGATTAACCAACATTTAGTACACGAATGGAGTTTTCTAGGGTTGCATACTAGGCAAACATCCCGAGGAGAAGTTCAACATAGGTAAAGCATGGAGGGCATCATCACTTCTAGAGTTGCTTCAAGTGACATTACAGGTCCTTTCCCACACCCATTGATTAGTAAATCTAAGTATGTTCTTACTTTCATTGATTCTTTTTCGATATATACATGGGTCTACTTTCTCAAATTAAAATATAAGGTCTTTGAGTGTCCTAAATATTTCAAACATCTAGTTGAGAACCAAACAGGGAAGAGGATTAAGAAGTTTCATACATAAAATGGAGGAGATCATGTGAATAATGATTTTGAGCATATTTGTTTAGAATTAGGTATAGAGTTTCAAAACACAATTCCATATACTCCACAACAAAGTGGGGCAGCGGAGAGAAAGAACAAGACATCGAAAGAGATGGCCAACTATATGTTGCAAGATAGAGCACTACCTCCGAAGTTATGGGATGATGCTATAAAATGTGCATCCTACATTAAGAATAGATTTCCTCATAAATAATTCAAGGGAGTCACTCCATATGAGGCTTGGAGCGGGAAGAAACCAGAAGTCACTCACTTCAAAAATTTTGGTTCACATGCATGGGCTAGGATCCGTTCTGATATGAGGAAATCTATGGAAGATCAGAGTAAGGAGTATATTTTTGTTGGATATCCATAGGGATTGAATGGATATGGGTTAATATATACTAACTTATATACACTATTCATTCAAAGGAGTGTTAATTTTGAAGAGGGTTCTTCACAGCTACTTTTGGAGCAGCCCACACCTCCATCTCCACCACCACTAGTTGCGGAGCTTCGGGAGAATTCTTTCGATAAAATATCTAAGCGTAATATATTTGATATTTCTGATCAACAAAATAATTTTCAGTTATATAGAATCTGCCATGATGGGCACAACAAACTCTTTAGGAAGTAGGTGATCTAATGGGTGATCCTGCCGATCCACGGAGAACCAGATCTCAATTTGTGGAGCCTCTGCAAGATTTTACTACCATGGAGCCATTGATATATATTTATTTTTATATGGTACTTGGATTGGATCCTCAGTCTTATTCATAGGATGAAGGAAACCCCCATTGGGAGGAAGATATGAAAGAGGAGTATAATTCCCTGATAGAGAACAACACATGGGATTTGGTTCCTCTACCTTCCAATACGAAGCTTGTTATATGTAAGTGGATTTTCAAGAAAAATAAGGATTTTGATGAATACATTACAAAATGTAAGGTTCAATTAGTAGCAAAAGGTTTCTCAAAGGTTCAAGGAATTGACTATCAGGAGACTTTTGCACTAGTTGCCAAGATTGATTCCATTCGGTTAGCTATAGTTATTGCAACAATTAGAAAGTGGGAGGTACACCATATGGATGTAAATAATTAATTATTACAAGGAGATATTAATGAGTAGATATATATGGAGCATCCAGAGGGATATGTTTTGGATCCATCATTAATTTTCAGGTTGAGAAAGTCATTGGACACACTTAAGCAAGCACCTTGAGCATGGTATGCTAAAATGGACTCTTAACTTCTCTCTAGAGGTTTTCTTAGATGTAGATCAGATCCTAATGTGTATATGAGGAGGAACATAGATTCTCTTATACTGATATTTCTATATGTAAATTATTTACTCATCACAGGGATCTCAACCTCCTCCATTGTTATCGTGAAGACCGCTTTGCATGATAGGTTTTCTATGACAGATATGAGACGGTTACATTACGTTTTTGGTATTGGAATCAACCAGAATGATTCATTAATAAATATGACTTAGTAAAATTATGCCATATATGTACTTGATAGGTTTCAAATGACATATTGCAAGCCAAATCCAACACCATTTCAGTTAGGAGTTAGACTAGAGGATGTCGGTGCATCACCTTTGGTTGATTGTACTAGATATCGATAATTGGTGGGGATTCTTCTCTACCTTACACAATATCGATCAAACATATTTTATGTAGTTGGATCAATTTATAGGTACATGTAGGAGCCTCATGAGATTCACTGGAAGGAAACAAAGAGGATTTTCAGATATGTCAAGGGGATTACAAGTTTTGGTATACACTATGCAGCATGATTTTACTTGTATCTTGTTGGTTACATAGACTCAGATTAGGAAAGTGATAGCATTGATTGCAAGTCCACTTCAGGATATGTCCTCTACCTTGAATCAAGAACTATCTATTGTTCAAGTAAGATGCAATCAAAAATTTATTTATCATCATCAGAGGCAAAGTACAAGGTGTAGTGAATGTTATTACTCAGGTTATTTGGTTGCAATACTTTCTTACAGAGTTTGGAATTCATTTTCATCAACTAGTAGTTATATGGTGTGATAATCAAATTACTCTTAAGATGTGCAGATACCCAGTTCAGAGGCAACAAACGAAGAACATCGAGGTTTATATGCACATTATTCAAGGACATATTTAGGATGGAGCCATTGGTATGTAGTTTTATCCATCTTCAGTGCATATGGCAAACATAATCACAAATCCTTTCACCGAACAAAGTTTTATCTCATTGAGGGACATTCTAGGAGTGAGGGATACATAAGATTAGTAGATGAACATGTTAGCATTATTTTCTTGTTAGCAACATATTTTGAGGTGGGGTGGGGGGGGGGAAGGTTGTTCCTACTGGGTTTTCCCTCTTTAGCTCAATTTTGTTCAGTTGTTATGCATCTATACTTGTACATGACTACCTAACATGGCTTCATATTTTCGGGACTCATCATCATGGACACTCTGGTTATGTTTTAGGGGGGGTGTTCGGGTACTTTCTCAACTACATACCTAGTGAAATACTCATTTTTTCCATTTTTCCCAATATTTAAGAGGACTTCTATTTATAGCATGTCTATTTATAGTAGGTCTATTTTTAACCGATGGATTCCTATATGAAATACCATGGGAAAATTCCATGGGTTTCCAAAACCATGGGCTCATAAACCACCATTAAGAAAATTCCTATTTTTTAGCTACCATTAGGCCAATTCCTATTTTTTAGCCACCATTAGGAAAATTCCTATTTCCTTAATTTTAGGAGATATTTCCTATTTCATAGCTATAGAGCACACTTTCGTAAGATTATTTTCCTCCTAGGGAAGTGCACATTACCCATCTAATGCTTGGAGTTAACTCACTTCACTTATTTAGTGATTTCCCATAATTAGCAAATTCTCACTCAGTTACGACTTTAGTTCCATTCTTGGACTATAGTCTTATTCTAGGAGATTTTCTCTATTATGGAATGCATGTTAAATTCATGAAGAGTTATCACTAAGTTCTCACCTATATTTTTGAGCTTTTATTATTATTACCAACTTTTGACATTAGTTAATTGTTGTTATTGGGAGAAGTTACTTTTTTACTTGAGCATGTACATGGAAATCCCAACCTAGTGCACAGTACTCCTCATGTGGAGAGTACTATATATTATACTCATTATAAAGGATTAATGCATGGTGATGAGAGTTGGTTTCTTAGTCTCTTATATGTGAAGATTGATTCTATTTTTCTCTCTCCTCTCTCTCTTTTTCAATTAGCTAGTGTATTATGTCCTTCTCACAATTAGGTCTTAGATTGTGGTTTAATCCTACACATGGTACGTTGGATTATCTCTCACACTGATATTACTACATGCACAATTTTTAATTCATCACGATAAATTGTTGGGTCTTTCAGACCAGATGATATAACCAATATGTATACACTAGATATGCCCATAGTTTCTTTAGATGATAATTTCAATAAGAATTTTATTAAAAAATAAGTTGATGGTCGAGAAATCTATATGGATGATGTAATCAGAGATTGATGGTATGACCCAAATGATTTCAAAGTTGTGGGGGATAAAAAGTACACAGTGTCAAGATTGAAGAAACCCCAAAAACTAATAGCTATCACACTCTACCATTTGTATGGGGAAAATGATGCTACCAAGTTTGAATTGAGTTGGGTACCCCTTATTCATCAAACTATCAAGGCAACAATTTTTAATTGGGAACATATTTTTTTTGATAATATCAAATCAGAGGTTAAAAATTCTTAGGATGTATTGTACCTGATGCAATACAATATGAAAAAATAAGAATATTCAACAAATATCAATGGAACAACAATATTTTCAAAAGAGGAATACTAGAAATAATACTTTTATTGAAAGAAAGAAATGTTCACTTGTCTCTATGAGGGGGAAACTTGATGTAGGAGAATTGCTTCATGTCAGCAATGCACCAGCTAGCCAACACATTCAAAGCACATTCAATAGAGGAGAGAGGCGTCAACCCTCATTTCAAAATTTGAATTTTGAATTAAATGTTTGTAAGGCTTGGCAAAGCCGAGTTAATGCTTTTGAGAAGATAATAGATAGAGTCACCTTAATGGATGTCAGGATGAATATCTATATCTAATTCGGATCTGGATGGCCATTGAATGTAAATTAATGAGAGTAGGTAGCTTGGAGGGAAGAGCTCGAGGAGCACCTTTTGTAGAAAAGATCTTTGTATCTAGATTCATTAAGAGATATTAGAACTAGCATGTATAGAAGAGAAGAGAGGAGAGAGCTGAGACTCGATTGCAGTCCAAGATTTTGTAACCTTTGTACAAGCATTATGAGATTAATACAAATAGAGCAGTTTTTCCTACATATTGTATTGTGTTTTTTTATGAATGAATGTATTTTATGCTTTTATGTGCATATGATGTAGATGTATGTTAGTTTACATCTATAGGGATAGATATATTTCTCTATATGTTTGGGAGTTTGTTGATTTCATTCTGGGTTCTTTGTGGTTAAATGAAAGGAGTGCATGACAGAGTGCTAAGGACTCTGTGAGCCAGTGCAAAGAGTACACATCTGAGTTATGTGGAATTCAGGCAAGAATGCACCAGGAGGGTGCACCAGAGAAGTCATAGAATCAAGGGAGAAGCCTCAAGGTTTTTGAACACCTTGGAGGTAAGACTGTGCAGAGGAAGGCACAGAGGAAAGAAACATAATTAATGAGGATTTTGTGAAGCTCTTCCAAGAGAGCATTGAGCGTGTGCAAAGAGTGCATGAGGAAGAACTTTGTTTCGAGTTCAGTGAGAAAATAAGTGTCAAGGAGAGGACACTTATGGAGTTACTGAATAATCTGTCATCTTAGCAAGGCGTGCTTGAGCAAGAAATCTCCAAAAAGGCACCTATATCCCTTCAAATAGTGAAAGGGTACTTACAGAGTTGTTGAACACTCTGGATAAAGACCTGTGCAAGGAGTGCACTAGGCCAACACTTAGACGAAGTGTTGAAAGATAGCCAGTTAAAGGTCATTCAAACACAAAGAGTGTGCATAGAAGCAAACTGTTTCAAGTTTGTAAGCTCAGGACGAATAGTACTTTTTCACATAAAGTTCCAACAAAAAGGAGTAGCAGGCCAAGACTCTTTGAAGTCCAAGCCGCAGAAAAATCTCAGGAAGGATAGCGGTTTCAGAATGCAGGCGGGACCCAAAGACGTTAGGGCTCACAGAGGAAGCAAAGGTCGAGGCCTTTGAAGCATTGAAATATTCCAATTCTAGGAAGAGAGGTGCCAAAGCTCAGGAGGAGGACCACAACTATCATTGGATCGAGCAGAGGGAATATATGGACCATTGAACCTTACATCCAGACAAGCGAGAGTGTGCATAGGAGGAGATCAAATATGAACCGTCAAATTTGAGCACAAAGGACCAATGACATTGGATCTATAAGAAATCACACAAGGCTTAAAAACTTGTGTATGCACAGGAGAGTGGACTCATCAAAGTCTCGAAAGTTCTGAAATGATTGGAACCGTCCATCATCAGGAGGACAAGTGGAAGCAGATCCAGAAGCTCAAGAAATCAAGTATCAGAAGAACAGAGGTGAGGAGTCTTTCGAATTCTCGAAATGCGAAGTCACAATACAATAAGGAATGGATCAAACCGTTGGATCGCGGGAGCATGTGGATCATTGATCTGGAGTTGGGGTTTCGTAGATTGGGAGAATGAAGGTGAACCGTATCGGGGATTCCTGATACGCGAAATCTCGAAACACCTTTTGAGTTGGCACTTGGTTTTTCCATCATCATAGTTATAAGGGCCTAGTGAGAGGAGCTAGCACTAAGAGAAGATATCATCGATCGAAATATCGAGGATCGGAAGTTCCATAAGAAAGGTGTCAAGAGTGACTTGGATGTGGAAATCCTGAAGTCGCGAAATGCGACACACCATTTAGGTTAAGCCTGTGGTCATGGGAATGGTCACATGGGCAGAGGGAGATAATAGTCGTTAAGCCCTTTCAGAGTTTCAGGAGTTGGGGAGTTAGGGGTGGCTCATATGTCAAAGTCCTGACATGCGAAGTCCTGAAACACTTTTTGCGTAGGTGCACAGTCACAACTCGTGGTTGTGTGAGAGAAGGAGCTTGCACCTGGCACTTAGTCACAGAGGCAGAGTTTCATAAAGGATGTGTGGACTTTAAGAGAGTGAAGCTTCCAGCAGGGACCAAAGAGCCATTTTGGCTCAAAGTAATTTTAGCGATCCTTGACCAGGAGGTCAACAGACCCTGGCGAAATAGGGATTTGCACCAAAGTCGTATTAGAGCACATAATTGATTTATTTCTATAGCGAAGAGAAGAGAAGGGATACAATATGATACACACCACCAAAGTGGTATTAGAGAGAAACTTCACCTGTATATTTCAGGTGAAAAGGATTGAAGGGGAAATTTTGGTAACATTAAATGCTACTGGAAGTTCAATTTGTCTGTAAGAAACAGGTGAAGGAAGACATAGTACTGATGCTCTGTGGTGATTGTTGCAAGGTAGGCAACAGTAAATTGACAACCAGGTGAGTTGTAGGTGAAGCTGGAGATGCTCTCGGTTGCAGAGTGAACCATAGACTTGCCAGGAGGGCAGGTAGAAGATAGAAGGAAGATGACGATGGCTACTAAAGGCTATAGGAGTGGTCAAGGTAAGGACCGCCAATAGAAAAGCAAGGCTGAGATAGATAAAGAGCTCAGTGAGATAAGGGCATAAATGGATAAGCTCTCATTTAAGATGCAACAGGATGCAAGGGTGCATTGGGTGTATGAGTGGCCCATGAAGAAGAAGGTGAAGTGGCCAGTCAAGGAATTGTTGGCCAGAGGAAAGCAAAGGTTGTTGAGAGTGTGGTTGAGGTATGTTGAAAGCCTCAGAGGTGAAGAGGATATGGTTCATATCTATGAGCCAAAAGCTGGGAAGAGCCTCAGTGATGATGAGGAGAGGATATCAGAGAAGGGTCTCGAAAACTGTCAGGTGAGCAGTGAGGAAATTTCAGGTTTCCTAGACGACAATGAGATGAGATCACTGGAGGATCTCAAATATTATTAGCTGAGCAGCGCAGAAATCCCATATTTCTAGGTGGGCAAGGGAGAGGAGAAGAGACTGTCTGACAGTCTCATGATATCAGAGGTGAGTTTGGATCATAAAGGAGTGTTGACAGAGAAGGATCAGAGGAGTCTTCTAATCATTGGGGAAATTGAGGTATTCCTACCACATAGCCCAGTCGAGGCCAGAGCTTATGTTGCAAAGGCAACAAAAAAAGAAGGAAAACTAGTTGTGACTGTCAAAGAGGAGGAGAAGGAGCAGATATTGATGTCTGTCCTAGTGGAAGAGGAGAATGCAGTTGAGTTACTCACTCCATAGGAGAAGGAGTTGAACATGTTAGAGGATTGGTTGAACCATCCAAAGCCAGTAAATGACTTCCATAAAGAGATGGTCAAATAGATTAAGCATAATTCTAGTTTGAAGAGCAATTGGGGGAAGCTGGAGCTGAACCAACACAAGAAGAACTGACAGAAGAAAATTTGTCGGAAGAGGAAGAAGTTGAGCAAAAACTTGGTGAAGAGACTGTAGAATTAAGGTTTGCAACAGAGTGGCAAGCTAAGGCCACGGAAGAAAAAGAAAATAGTAGGGGGGATTTAGATGATCTACCCATAGATAAGGAGGAGCTGCAGCAGGACAGACAACATGAAGAGAACCAGCCAACAAAACAACCGGAAAAGGTGATTGAGAAGATAAGAAGGCTGATGTTAGGGTCAACAATAGAAACTACCAGCAAGAGGAAGCTAAGTAGAAGGAAGCCTACCATAGTAGCATGGAAGAAACACCAGCAGTAGGAAGGAAGTGGAGCAGAAAGACAGCTCCAAAGAACAATTTGGGATACAGGTGGATTTCAATAAAGATGGTAAGCTCATGAGCAAGAGAAAATGAATTTTTTGCAGCAGTGGAGTATGATGCAGGAGCACTGCTTCACGTCGGCAATGCACCAGCCATCCAACACATTCAAAGCGCATTCAATAGAGGAGAGAGGTGTCATCCCTCATTTCAAAATTTGAATTTTGAATTAAATGTTTGTAAGGATTGGTAGAGCTGAGTTAATGATTTTGAGAAAATAGTAGATAGAGTCGCCTTAATGGCTGATAGGATGAAGATCTAGATCCGATTCAGATCTAGATGGCCATTGAATGTAAATTAATGAGAGTAGGTAGCTTGGAGGGAAGAGCTCGAGGAGCCCCTTTTGTAGAAAAGATCTTTGTATCGAGATTCATTAAGAGAGATTAGAACCAACATGTAGAGAAGAGAAGAGAGGAGAGAGTCGAGACTCGATTACAGTCCAAGATTTTGTAACCTTTGTACAGGCATTTTGATGTTAATACAAACAGAGAAATTTTTCCTGCATATTGTATTGTGTGTGTTTATGAATGAATTTCTTTTATGCTTTTATGTGCATATGTTGTAGATGTATGTTAGTTTCCATCTGCAGGGATAGATAGATTTCTCTATCTATTTGGGAGTTTGTTGATTTCAGTCTGGGTTCTTTGTGGCTAAATGCAAGGAGTGCATGACAGAGTGTTGAGGAATCTATGAGCCAGTGAAAAGAGTGTACATATGAGTTCTGCAGAATTTAGGCAAGAACGCACCAGGAGGGTGCACCAGAGGAGTCATAGACTCAAGGGAGAATCCTCAAGGTTGTTGAACATCTTGGAGGTAAGACTATGCAGAGGAAGGCATAGATGAAAGAAATAGAATTGCTGAGGATTATCTGAAGCTTTTCCAAAGAGAGCATTGAGCATGTGCAAAGAGTGCACGAGGAAGAAGTGTGTTTTGAGTTTAGTGAGAAAAGAAGTGTCAAGGAGAGGACACTTACAGAGTTACTGAATACTCTGTCAACTCAGCAAGGTGTTCTTGAGAAATAAATCACCAAGAAGGCACCTATATCCATTCAAAGAGTGAAAGGGTACTTATAGAATTGTTGAACACTCTAGAGCAAGACCTGTGCAAGGAGTGCACCAGGCCAACACTCAGACGAAGTGTTGAAAGATAGCTAGTTGAAGGTCGGTTGAACACAAAGAGTGTGGAGAGAAGCAAATTGTTTCAAGTTCATAAGCTTAGGAGGAATAGTGATTTTGTGCACAAAGTTCCAACAGAAAGGAGCAACAGGTTGAGACTCTTCGAAGTCCAAGCCGCAGAAAAATCTCAGGAAGGATAGCAATTTCAGAATGCAGGCGGGACCTAAAGACGTTAAGGCTTGCAGAGGAAGCAAAGGTTGAGGCCTTTGAAGCATCGAAATCTTCCAAGTCTGGGAAGAGAGGTGCCAAAGGTAAGGAGGAGGAGCAAAACTGTCATTGGATCGAGTAGAGGGAAGATCTAGACCATTGAACCTTATGTCTAGACATACGAGAGTGCACATAGGAGGATATCATATCTGAGCCATCAAATTTGAGCGCAAAGGACCAACAGCCATTGGATCCAGAAGAAAGTGCACGAGGATTAAACCTTTGTGTATGCATAGGAGAGTGGACTCGTCAAAGTCCCGAAAGTTCTAAAACGATTGAAACCATCCATTGTCAAGAGGAAAGGTGGCAGTAGATCGAGAAGCTCGGGAAATCGGGTATCGGAAGAACATAGGTGAAGAGTCTTTCGACTTCACGAAACACAAAGTCATGATACAAGAAGGAACGGATCGGACCATTGGATCATGGGAGTGTGTGGATCGTTGATCTGGCATTGGGGTTTCGAGGATCGAGAGAATGAAGGTGAACCATATCAGGGAATAATGATACACGAAATCCCGAAACACCTTTTGAGTTGGAACTTGGTTTTTCCATCGTCATAGTTAAAAGGGACTAGAAATAGGAGCTAGCAATGAGAGAATATATCACCGATCGAAATATCGGGGATTAGGAGTTCTGGAAGAAAGGACTTAGGAGCAACTCACATGTGGAAATCCTGAAGTCGCAAAATGCGACGCACCTTTTAGGTTAATCCTGTGGTCATGGGAATGGTCACATGGGTGGAGGGAGCTAATAGTCGTTAATCCATTTCGTAGTTTCAGGATTCAGGAAGTCAGGGGTGGCTCATATGTCAAATTCGCGACATATGAAGTCCCAAAACACTTTTCACATAGGCGCGCGGTCATAGTTCGTGGTCATGTGAGAGAAGGAGCTTGCGCCTGGCGCTTAGTTGCACAAACAGAGTTTCATAGAGGACCTGTGGATTTGAAGAGAGTGAAGGTTCTAGCAGGGGCCAAAGAGCCATTTGGGCTCAAAGGAATTTGAACGATCCTTGACCGGGAGGTCAGTGGACCCTACTGAGGTAGGGGATTTGCACCACAACCTCTAGTAGAGCATATCTCTATTACAATAATTCTCAAGACAATATTTATCATGCCTCCTACTCTTATTTATACTAATTATATATTCTAAAGAACATTATAGAGGAAGATATTTCTAGAAGCATAATCTTCTATTAGGTCTTCTTACATTTACTTGTTCACATTTATATAGGTCTTACTAACTAATGTCGACCTTTATTACATGGAAAATATATTTAGGGATTATTAACTAATGTTGTCCTTTATTACATGGAAAATATGTTATTCTATTTATGTGAGGGGTTAGGTCCCTATTGTTAGCACTCTGTAAATTTTTTCCAGCTGAATAGACAAACGACAGAGGTAACTGTTTCAACCAGCTTTAGAGCTGAGGCACTAGCCTTCTCAACTCAGAGAGGGCTCTCTCATGTCACTTGATATATCTATGGAAATGAGTGGCTAGGTTCGGTTTTTTTTGAGGGGTTTTTATAAAGTAACTAGAGAAATGAAGATAGCATTTGGACTATGGAGTCTGGAACGAAAATGCATTGTCAAAACATGAGAACTATTAAGAGGAAAAGGATAAATGAGGTAGTGAGTCTGATTTTATATCTAAAAATTTGCATGCCATCAGAAGGAAAAGAAACATATAACTGCATCAGAACATATAAAATTAAATTCTGAATTGGTTGAGAAGAAATACACATAGTCTAAATCGCTTAAGCCAAGAGCATCGCAATGATGAATTTTGGGTTTTTTATTTCTCCAATTTAGATAGATGAAATCGTAAATGAAATATAAGCTAACATGATCACATACTATGAAACAAAACAAGAGTCATATCACCACTAGTTAGAATCTTTTCGTAAACGATCCAGAAATATGCCTTTGCATTTATATATTCATTCTAGCCCCAAATTTACAAAGTCTTCCTGCACATAGGGCATGATCCTCTTTTCTCCATGCTTTATATATCCTATTTTAAAGGGATCATTAGGAATAGGTCTATCATATCTAGGGCCCCTTTCTTCGACCACCATCTATCCAAAATTTGTTGGAATGTTCTTAATTTTACATAGGAATTCATTTCAGCCTGGTGATTTCCTCCTTCAGAGTGCTCAACCAAGCAAGTTGATTTTCTCCGAAAATCTCCATCATTTCAGCTCTGATTTTTGTTCGTTGTCATTTTCTCTGCTTCTTCTTCGCTGCCTGCTTGTAGATTTCATCCACGTGTTCATTGATGACTAGGTCCCTCATGACAGGGTTTAATCTGACCCCCGACTCTAATTCAGTTTTGGGTTCGGTATGAAATTTAGTTGCTAATATTTGTGCAACCCACCTTTCTTTCTCACTTATCGATAAGCTTGACACATTAGTTGAAAACCCTGTTGTACTAGATACTATTTGTTTTACGTTGTCCATGTCCTCCAATTTCACAGAGATGGCTATCTTTGTCTCCCTTAACTCTACAGAACTCAGGAAATCGATCCATCTTGTGATTAGCTCACATATGCATGGGACAATGAATTCCCGGAGTAGGATAAAGATGCCCATATCTGAAGACTGGTAGTCCTTGAATCCTAATCATGAATTACTGACAGGATACATTGGTTTTCCGCACTTCATCAATCTATTTCGAATGATGAAATTTTGAGTTAGTTATATGATGACGTTCACCTAACATGTCGGATGGGAAGTACCCAAACCAACGACGTGAGGTGATTTGACTAGCCATCACATTCTCCCACGAGTTTTTGATTTGACACATTAGACCACGTGGCATCGAGGCTGTTGGAAAAATGGTTTCAGGCAAACTGCTTTTCACCCCAATGTACTTCTGCAGGCGCCACACGTCCACTACTAAAACCACAATGGTTTTCCCCAGTCTTCCGTCGCATAATTAACTTTTGTGCTAGTTCACCACCCGATATGGGCCTCAACCATTGATCTGCACTACTTCAAGATCAACGGTTCGTAGGACTATTCCCTTCGTGCTTCCGCTATGTTTTTCCACATCGCCGCTATATATGACCTCAACCTCCAAATGATGCCATGTCTCTACAATTATTTAGTCACCTACTAATTTAAACTCGAATTTGAAGCATGATCGTTATGGTGATAACATAGGCTCCAACTAGGGATTCTATCCTCCCTGTGAGGTAGCAAAGGACTGTAGACCCATTGCCTTCTTCATTGGGCTACCTTCAAACATGTATGGGCATCCTGTTACGACTTGGAGACTGAATCTTCAAATCTTAAAACCGGATTTTTCAAACTGCTTTCCACTGGGTGCTGAAAAATTACTACTAGGATCTAACTGTACATATTACATGGAAGTTTAAAACAATGCTTGATCAACAAGATTATTCGTGCACTCCTACCTATCCTAACTACTGAAAAAAGGATTGTTAATCAAGTGAAATCATAATCCCAATGTAGCCATGAAAACATTCTATCCACCATTCGTTTCTTTTGAGAATGCTTGTTTACAAACCCTTCTACTGATGATTCATTTAAAAATTTATCCATAAGTTCAATTCGTAAAAATTTTGAAGGGCCTGGATTGTTCACTTCCTCCAACAATATCGCAAGTGGATCTTCTAAGACATGCATAAAACAATTATTGCATTCCACTCCTTTCACTGCATTTTTTTTTTCAAGTGATCAAACTCGTTGGCTTCTATTGAAAAACTAATAGAGTTGTTGAGAAATCTGGTAGGGATTTCTTCAGTCATCATGAAACCATGAATGGAGAACATCATCTGATGTAAATAGATTCACATTTGATACAGACATTGATTTGTTGTAATCCACTATTATTGGTAAATCCCTATTATAAATTTTTTCCATATAATGTATCATGGGATCATGAATTATATGGAAAAATGATTCCTTTTCAGGAGTCAAGATAGAAGAGCAAGCTTCCTCCACAAGTGTTTCTTTGCTGCTTGGAGTCTCCATAGGTGAAGTTTCAAAATCATCATCCATGTCTAGGTTTTTCAGAAATAGGATCACTATGTCATTTTCAGGGGAAGAAAGGCAACCTTGAAATGCTTTGTCTTCCTAAGAATATTGTTGAACATCTGCATTAGTTCTAAGAGAAGGGAAATGACCTTCAAAAACAATTTCTTGATCAACTTCTTCTTTAATCTGATGGTTAGATTGGAATTATGAATTAAAATACCTTCCCAAGTAATGATCGTTAAATTCATGTGAGTGTAGTTGGTGTTCTTCAATGATAACAACATTTTCATGTAAAATAGTAGTACTGTGAATACAGTCAGAACTCCCTGTTTTGTCTAAAGTCTCATGATTTTATATTAACCTTTCAAAGGAAGAAAAACATAAGAGAAGAGAGTTTTTATCTGTAAGTCCACTTCTTTCTTCACTTTCAACATCATGCTTGGATGCTTTCTGATTTGAAACACTACAAACATTTTGTTTCAACAGTTCGAATGAGGGAAAACACAATGGCAAGGTTCTGTTACCTGACTCAAAACCTTCTTCATTTCCTCCAGTGTCGTCACAGGTACATATCTTCATTTCTTTGGATTGTTGGACATGCTCACTTTCAGTTTTATCTTCGACCAATGAATGCACTTCTAAATTGAGAATATCCTATACAAAACAAGGACTAGGGTCATCAAGCGCCTGAGAAGAGTGCTCCAATATTTTGTCGATTTGTTTCGTTGGTTTGGTGTGACTTTGCATCTGCACAAATTTTCTTGCTTCAACAATGATTTGAGAATTCTCTCTCAAAAATTTGAATGTAGCAAAGCACAAGGGTAGAGAATTTTATTCAGCTGATCCAATATTCTTCCCTTTGTAACTGTGATATGTAGGTTGAATTATCTTACTATACTACTGAAAAAGAAAGTCTTCAACATCGCAATCCTCCTCATATTTGTCATATACAGGCAAATCAACTGTCTATGAGATGTCATCCAACAAGAACACATTGGGGAAATCCACTTGTTCTTCAACAAACAGATTTTTAATCCCATTCTTTTGACCGTCTATAAATGAATACAAAAACCAATCATATTTTTTCTCATCATGAGATGGATCAGCACCCCCTCTTTCAACAGGCGGAATATAATTTTTTATAGAATCACTGGCATAAGAAACTACAAGAGGACCTCTTGTGTTGTCGATTCTAAGTTCAGGATCCCAATCAACCCCTTTCCCTCCATATCCACTTTCACATTCTTGAGCACTTAGTCTCTCATTTTGAACACGTTTACATGCTTGGATGTTATGCTGAATGTCCCGAGCGTCATAGAAAATTTGCTGTAAGGACTTGGATATTCTTTCCATAAGAAGGAGAGATGAATCTGGATGGAGAGTAGTTGCATAATGGAGCATGGAAGCAACTTTAGTGTTTCAAATTTCTTTGGGTAAATTGTGGTAGATACTGGAAAACCTTCTGCTGAATACAGAAATAGTTTCATTGTCCTGCTTTTCCAAAGCATAGAAATCTCTAAGATGCAGGTCCAAAGACTTCTTCTTGCCACAAAATTTTAAAAAGACATCCTTCAATTATTCCCATGAGTTAATTGTCTCTGGATGCAAATGTTTAAACCAGAATTTGGTGTCCCCTTTCAAGGATTGAGAGAAGGCCCCCATACAAACATCATCATGGTTAATCTCAAACAAATCTATAAAATGCTCAAACCCTTGGATGTGTTTTTTAGCTGAGATGGTATCAAGTTCCCCATCAAAAATAGGTAGGTACGGATAGTGTTTTGGAGGAAAATTATGAAGGATGTGGGGTAACTTTAAGGATCTGTATCTAGGTTGAGTCTTGGAGGGTGTTGGATAAAATGAAAGAGATGAAATATCAACCCTGGTTTCATGAGGCTCATCAACTTGGTTATAGTCATCATGTGGCCCAGACGATTTGTTTTTATCAAAATGAGTGATAAACTAAGGGGATGTTCATGTAATTCTAAGAGGGGGATATATAATTTCTGGATTGTCATGGTCATTATTTTCATGAAGTAAGGATGTTCATGTAATTCTAAGAGGGGAATATATAATTTCTGGATTGTCATGGTCATTATTTTCATGAAGTAAGTAAAGAAGAACTTGTCTAGCATTTTCGAGAAAAGACCAGAGACAACTTATAACAAATAGAAAAATGATCTAAAAAAAATCCCATTTTGAGCATTTGTTATCTTCCATAATGCCTTTTCATACCTCAGCCAAGGGGAATCGTCTTTCAGTGAATTCTCTGAACTGCATTCTTCATTCAAAATTTGAGTGGAGTCACCAATAATGTATTGGGATTTAGATTCTTCATTAAGAGGGGAATCGCCATTGATGTTTTGGAAGATGGATTTTTCATCCCCAGTGGATTTGCCAGTGAAAATTTAAATCTTTGGATTCTTCTACTAGTGGAATCTCCTTCAAACTGATTTTCTGATGTGTGGAGCTGCCAGAGTAGGAATACAGCTAATATGTGTCTAAGTGTCTATTTCTCTCAGACCTTAGAACTCAACCATGTCATTCTTCCCAAGGAAAAGTTTTCAATTTCGTCCCCGGCAACGGCGCCATAATGTTAGCACTCTATAAATTTTGTCCGGCTGAATAGAAAAACGATAGAGGTAACTATTTCAACCAACTTTAGAGTTGAGGCACTAGCCTGCTCAACTCAGAGAGGGCTCTCTCATGTCAGTTGATATATCTATGGCAATCGATGTCTAGGTTTAGTTTGTTTTGAGGGGTTTTTATAAAGTAACTAGAGAAATGAAGATAACATTTGGGCTATGGAGTCTGGAACGAAAATGCATTGTCAAAACATGAGAACTATTAAGAGGAAAAGGCTAAATGAGGCAGTGATTCTGAGTTTATATATGAAAATTTGCATGGAATCAGAAGGAAAAGAAACATATAACTGCATCAGAACATATAAAAATAAATTCTAAATTGTTTGAGACGAAATGCACAGTCTAAATTGCTTAAGCCAAGAGCATCACAATGATGAATTATGGTTTTTTTGTTTCTCCAGTTTAGACAGATGAAAGTGAAAATGAAATATAAGCTAACATGAATGCAAGATACCAGATATATAAAATATGCAGAACAGAAATGAAATGCTAGAAATGACAGAATAACA
>JASDQU010374019.1:101492-116389 GCA_032191745.1 Picea mariana | reverse complement strand
ATATAAAATATGCAGAACAGAAATGAAATGCTAGAAATGACAGAATAACAGTAAAATATCCAGCATAATCTTCACAATACACAGAAATGATATACGAAATAGCAACAGAAATAGCACTTTGAATCAGATAGCAATGTTCACAGGCCTCTTCGAGGGGGCAACCTCCAATCGAGAAACTCTCTATTACAATAATATCCAAGCTAGGGTTCTCATACCCTCGACTCCTATTTATACTAAAAAGAAGCATCTAGAGGAAGATCCTTCTAGAAGCGAAAGCTTCTATTAGGTCTTCTTACATCTACCTTATTCTATTTTATTGAAAGGCCTTATTAATATTGACCTTTATTACATCTGAATACATTGATCTACCTATGTGCGGGTTAGGACCTTAACAATGAATCACATATTATGAAAGAAAACAAGACTCATATCACCACCAGTTAGAATATTTTCGTAAACAGTCCAGAAATCTTCCTTTACATTTATATATTCATTCTAGCCCCAAGTTTACAAAGTCTTCCTGCACAGAGGGTAGGCTCCTCTTTTCTCCATGATTTATATATCCTTGATATAATATATATAGAGAGGAATTACTCGTGGTATTAAAAACGTTCATACTTCCCCATAATTCTAAAAATAGAGATAAGTTACAAAAAAAGAGTGATTTATAATAACAATTATCCTATTTTAAAGGGACCGTTAGGAACAGGTCTGTCATATCTGGGGCCCCTTTCTTCGACTGCCATCTGTCCAAAATTTGTTGGAATGTTCTTAATTTTACCTGGGAATTCATTCTAGCATGGTGATTTCCTCCTTCAGAGTGCTCAACCAAGCAAGTTGATTTTCTCTGACGCTCTCCATCGTCTCAGCTCTGATTTCTATTCACTGTTGTTTGCTCCTCTTCTTCTTCGCTAGCTGCTTGTAGATTCTGTCCACATGTTCATTGATGACTAGGTCCCTCATGAAAGGGTTTAATATGACCCCTGACTCTGATTCGGTTTCGGGTTTGGTATGAAATTTAGTTGCTAATATCTACCCAACCCACCTTTCTTTCTCACTTATCGATAAGCTTGACACATTAGTTGAAAACCCTGTTGTACTGGATATTGTTCATTTTACATTGTCCATGTCCTCCAATTTCGCAGAGATGACTATTTTTGTCTCCCTTAACTCTACAGAACTCAGGAAATCAATCCATCTCGTGATTACCTCACCTATGCATGGGATGATGAATTCCTAGAGTAAGATAAAGTTGCCCATATCTAAAGACCGATAGTCCTTGAATCCTAATCATGAATTACTGCCAGGATACACTGCTTTTCCACGCTTCATCAATCTATTTAGAATGATGAAATTTTGAGTTAGTTATATGACGATGTTCAGCTGACATGTCGGACAAGAAGTACCCAAACTAGTGACGTGAGGTGATTTGACTAGTCGTCACCTTCTCCCATGAGTTGTTGATTTGACACATTAGACCACGTGACATCAGGGATTTTGGAAAAATGATTTTAGGAAAACTAATTTTCGCCCTAATGTACTTCTACGGGTGCCACGCGTCCACTATTAAAACGACAATGGTTTTCCCCAGTCCGCCCTCGCATAATTAACTTTCGTTCTAGTTCACCGCCCGATATGGGCCTCAACCGTTGATCTGGGCTACTTCAAGATCGATTGTCTGTAGGAATGCTCCCTTTGCACTTTCAGTACGTTTGTCCACATCACTGCCATGTATGACTTGAGCCCCCAAATGACACCATGTCTCTACACTGATTTAGTCACTTGCTAAATTTAAACTCGAATTTGAAGCATGATTGTTATGGTGATAACACCTATCATGACCAAACCCTTGAAAAATATCCTTTTCCTTAAGGCTTAAGATGAGGAAATTGTTTTATAATGGTATCCAATTCCTAGGTGGCATATTCTGCTAAAGTATCCTTCCAATGAACCAAAACTTCCTGGATGGTGCACTGACAAAGACAATGCTTTCTCTGGGCCAATATGGCTTGTGGATGAAACCAAATGGAAACTTCTTCATCCAACTATGGTAGGCTAGTCTAGGTGTGAAATTTGGTGCCAACCACTTTCTTTAGGCATGAGACATGAAAAATAGGATGTATCTTGGAAGTGAATGAGAAAAGCTAACTGATAGGCTATTGGCTCCATGCGTTTGAGAATAGTATAAGGACCATAAAATTTTGATGCAAGTTTCTAACACTATTGGGATTTGAGTGATGTCTTCTTGTACAGTTGGAGATGGAGAAACACTTGATCCCCTTCATCAAATTGGCATTCAAAATGACCTTGATCTGCCTATTGCTTGATGCGATTTTGAGCCATGACCAAATTGTCTATGAGAGTACGAAGAATGGTCATGCGAATGGTAAGATTACGGTCAACCTCCTAAACCTTGGATATACCCCATATGTATGGGAGAACTGATGGTGTCTTATGTTTGTATACTTCGTCAAAAGGAGTCATGTGAGTGGAAATATGATAGGAAGTGTTTTACCACATTTAATCTCGAGGTAACCACTAAACCCACTGATGTGGTCTGTTAGATGCAAAACACCTCAAATATGTTTCCAAACACTTGTTTACCTATTCCATTTGTCCATCAATATGGGGATGATAGGTTGTGTTGAGATGTAAGTGAGTTCCCTGGAGCTTGAATAATTATTTCCATAAATTGATGGTAAATCTGGGATCATGGTTAGAAACAATAGAATGAGGAATTCCATGGATTTAGAAGATATTATCCATAAAAATTTGAGCCAATGTGGATGTTGTGAGAAAGTGTTGAAGAGCACATAAATGAGAATATTTGGAAAGACGATCCATTACCACCATGATGACTGACTTATTGCCTAATTTAGGTAAGCCAACAATGAAATCCATAGAAATATATGTCCAAATAGTAGGTGGAAGTGGAATTGGTTGGAGTGTACAAGGAGGTTTGATAGTATCTCCCTTTTTTCATTTACATGTATCACATTCAGACACAAAGGTGTGGCTCTCATGTTTCATATTGTCCTAGAAAAAAGATATTTTGAACCCTTCATAAGTTTTGGTAAAACATGAATGGCCCGTTCTAGGTGAAGCATGAAACTTATAAATCAACTTGGATTTAAGGTCTTCCCGTTTGCTTAAATACAAATGACCTTTATAGAGAAATTATTCCTTGTGCCAAGAGTACCATGGAGCATCTTGGGGCTCCTGTTGAATTTTTTCGATTAGGATGAAATTTTCCAGGTCTTTCAACCATTCATTTCGAATAGACAGAATCCATTTGACGAAAATGAATGAGAGGGAAAATATGGACCCTTCTTCTTAATATTTCCTTTAAAGAGCATCAACCACCACATTTTATTTTCCCTTATTGTAAACAATCTCATAATCATATAGAAATAGATTGGTCACCCTTTTTTGTTGTTCCGAGGATGAAATTTATTTTTCCAGGAATTACTTTAGGCTTTGATGATATGTTTTAATTTGGAAGTGTTGTCCCAATAGATAAGGGTTCCAGATATCCACTGCATGAAAAATAGCCAACATTTTTTTTCATAAATCAATTGCCTGAATTTCATCCCGACAACTGTTTACAGGTGAAATACAAAGGTCATCCATCTTGCATGAGAACTACCTCGATTTCTCTCCTTTACGCATCACATTCCAGAACAAATTTCTTGGTGAAGTCAAGTAAGGCCAGTAAAGGAGTAGCGCACATAATTCCTTTCAAGGATCAGAAGGATTGGTCAGCTGCTGGATTCCAACTGAAAGCATTCTTTTTAAGGAGAGTTGTGAGAGGATCCACAAATTTTCCATAATTTTTAAAAAACTTGAGATAATAGCCCATTGAACCTAGGAAACCATGCATAATTTTAAGAGTTTTAGGGGGAGGCCAATTCTTCAAAGCTTAAATTTTCTTAGGATCCAACCTTAAACCATCCTTGTCAACAATATGACTTAGGTACTCAAATTTAGAGGAACCAAAAGAACATTTAGACTATTTGAGGAAACATTGGTGCTTGGAGAGTAGATGGAGAAATTTATCTACATGGGTGATATGGGATGGCCACATTTTACTATAGATGAGAATATCATCAAAGAAAACAACATAAAGTGATGGAGGAAAGGATGAAAGACATGACTCATGAGACTTTGAAAAGTGGATGGGTAATTAAAGAGACCATAGGGAATGGCCAAGAACTCATAGTGGCCCTCATGAGTGTGAAATGTAGTCTTAGGGATGTCTTCCTATTTTATATGTATCTAGTGGTAGACCAAATAAAGGTAAAGTTTGGTAAAGTAGTAAGCCCCACTGAGTTCATCCAAAATTTCATCTATGAAGGGAATGGGAAATTTTTCCTTGATGGTAATTTTGTTAAGGGAAAGAAAATCATGACACATGCACCAAGTGCCTTCCTTCTTGAGGACCATGACAACAGGGGAAGAATAGGGGTTGGTACTGGGATGAATAACATCTGCTTCTAACAATTCTTAGAATTTTTTCTCAATTTCATTCTTTTGAGCAAAGGGATGACGATAAGGGAGAGAATTGGGAGGAAGGATACCTGGGATTAAAGGAATGGAATGTTCCTGGTATCCACAGGAGGGGGGGGAGGCCCTATGGAGTATGGAAAATAGTGGGATGGTGGGAAAGGATATCTTGCATGTYAGGGTGTATGAGGGGTGTCTCAAATTCTTGAATGGAATGGAGTTGCGAAATGATTTCAGAATGACCTTTTTTGATCAACTTTTCCATGCAATGGGAACTGATGATATCCAAAGACCTTGTTGTAATTCCTTGTACTTTATATTKTTTTCCTTCCTATTGTAATTGCATGGTTAAATCCTTAAAATCCYTGGTTATGGGGACAATATTGTGTAACCATTCAAAACCAAGAACAATGTCACAACCACCAATGCCAATAGAAAACATGTGACATTTCAGGTTATACTRACCAATTTGTAGGTGCACATTTTCACAATGCCCCCCACATTTCATGGAACCATCATTGGAAATCATGATTTGAAAATTTTTGACAACGTGGATATTACAATTCACTTCTTGAGCAAGGAGGAGATGAATGAAATTATGAGTAATTCCACTATAAACTAGGGTGATGAATTTCATGTTCTTAATGTAACCAATCAATTTCAGGGTTTGAGGAGTAGAAAAACCAGTAAGAGCATTCAATGAAATTGTTGATTCAAATTATGGAGGATCAAAGGGTGGTGGAATATTATATGTTTTGGGTAGATCAGATTCAAGAGAAACCTCAACATATTCATCAGGAACATCCTTTGAAAATGGCCATAAAATTTTTATATTATTTACACTTGTTCCCTAGAAAGTATTTTTCATCTCAATTATAACAGAGACCCTTGAGTTGGCATTCAATCATTTATGTCCGTGTTAATTTTTGGACCTTGAGAGGAGTGGCATGAGGGGTAGGGGTGATAGGTTTAGTTTGGGGGGGGGTAATATGGTTTTCTACTATGGGCCAAGATGACATGTTATGCCTCCTTGGCATGTTTATTTCCTTCCAATCAAGTATGGGGGCAATCCATTATAACCTAAGATCAAATTTCATCCTTGAGGCCACTGATAAAAAATTCAATGAAATTATCATCTGTCATTCCCTCCATTTGGAAAGCCAAGTGCTCAAAGGAAGTAATACATTTTTCCATGGTTCTATATTTTTTCAACTTGTTTAGAAGTCCTAAATAATGATTTTCTGTGTCAAAGAATTCATACAACTCAACAACAAACTTTGACGAAGCAACATACCCTTAATGTGCATTTCTACTCCATTGCCACTATTTCATCATTTTAGATCCAAATAGAGAATTTTGTAACAAATCTTGGTCAAATTGTCAGTAATGCAATGCACAGAGAAATAATATTCCATTTGAGCGACCCAAGATGTTGGATCAGAGCCATCAAATTTGTTCACCTCAACTCTGGGAAGACGGGGGTCGTGAGGTAGGGAGTTGGAATGAGAGTGCAGAGACTAGTTCGTGTCAACATATTCAGTATAGAGAGGTGGGTTAGAGGAGGAAGGACCCTAGAATTTTTTCATGGATTGTTGGAGAGTGGAATTGACTTCAGTAATTTGGCTACCTAGTTGTTCTTGGATGTAGTCCATTTTGGCATGATTGGAAGGAATGTCAATATTCACTTCTGACTGAAGGGTAGTAAGGTCATTATTCAATTTATTATTAGTTTCTTCTTGGAGGGTGAGATCCATGAGGGGAAAAGGGGTGGGTCCATGGAAAAAAAAAAGTAGATAAGTGATATAGACTAGTATTATAAGGCAAACAAGAGAAAATCAATGGGATAAGTGGGAAATAAAAGTGTCAGGAAAGGAATGGGTCCACAGGGTAAATGTGTTGGGAAGGGAATGGGTCCATGGGAAAACAAAAGAATTAAAAATGATAGGTATCTGATGTAGGATCATTTTTCCTCCAAACAAAACCTTGTTGTATAGGCCTTAGGGGTCTTTGAATTTACTAAGGGAGTGGGTTCACTAATCTTGAATTATTGTAATTTCTATGTTTTAGTTGAGTTCTAGAAGTCTTGTATAAGATAGGGTTTGTTAAAATGAGATTTATTTGAATATAATAAAATATTCCTTTGTTAATTAGATCTTGAAGGGATGGAGACCCTAGAGAGAACGTAGGGATAAAGAGAGATTTTAAAAATAGTTGAGGATATTGTCAGTATTTCATGGAAACCTGCACAGGAGATCTAGCTAAAGCAAGTACAAACAAAGCTTATAAAGAAAGGGAGAGAGATTCAATATGGAAGAATGAGAAAATATATTCACAATACTCCAACGAGCTGATGATTGATACATAGATCATGATCAATATGATACAACGAATTAGTGGAATACACTCATATATAGGGAAAAACATTCCATAATTAAGAAAAGAAATAAAGAAGTTAGATTTCCTTAGGAATGCATGCATGCATAATAGTGATGGTAAAAATAGAAAGTCTAAAATAGAACTAGTCATTTAACTCCCACTGAACCAGTGTGTCGAAAATAGAAATTTCTCCAACACCCCCCTAAACATCGCTATGGAGTAAAAAATAAGTCTCGGCTACTAGGCCATTTTAGGTACTCATGTACAATGCAACTAATGAACACTGAATAAAAGTGAGGAAAGAGGGAAAACCACGTGGGAACAAACCCCCCCCTCAAAAGATAATGTATCAAAAGAAGAAAATGACAGATGCTAGGTAACTGTGTTCTTCACTGCAAGATGATCCCACAAAGTTTGAATCTTTTGCTCACTAAAAGTCTTCGTGAAGATGTAGAAATCTTGATGGATCTGATGAAGTCCTTTGGCAACCTGTCGGGCCTTGTACCTCTTGATCCTGTGGACCCATCTGCACCTGGAAGTATTCCTTTATGGTGAAAGTGGAACCATATTCCAAGTCTGGTTCTGTAGGAGTGAGTCATACTCCTTTTGCATGGTTGCTTGCCATAATGAATTTCCCACAACCTTATTGTAGTTCTATGGATCAGTAGATTGAACCATATAGAAATGCATGGGCATCGCAGGTTCTGAAGCTGAAAGTACATGAGAAGGCTCCTCATGCTGAGATCAAGTCATCCTCGAATCCAATGGATTCCCTGTAAGGTTGCCTACTACCTAAAGTGTGATATGTTCCTACTTGGGAATCTACTAAAGCTTCAGTGTTGGATTCTTAACTAGTTTTACTACCTGCTTATTTCCATGTACAAAATATGAGTGTATGGAATCATCTCTAATGTATGAAACTGATGGAAGAACAAGAATATATGGATGTTGCACTAGAGGTGCATGCAAAGTACTCTCCTTATGTGTAAGTAGAATAGAGGAGTCATCATAAAAAAACTTAGTGAATTTATACAACCTTGACTTGTGATCCACCTCACCAATTGCAATAATGGAATTGTCATGCATGTCAATTACTAAAACTGAATCAGATGTAAATTCAACCTTTTTACCTTTCTAAGTGATCTGATAAATTGAGAGAAGATTCATAGAAAGCTTTGGAACATGTAGAACATTCTCAAAACTGCCATTGTGGATTTCCACTCTCCCTTCTCTTGCTGCTACTACTGGAGTATCATCCCCCATGAGAATAGGGGGTCTTGAGCATGGAATCAATGAGGAGAAATCTTCCTCTTTCTCTTCCATGTGATGGGATGCACCAGAATCTATAATCCATGAATCAGATGAGGAATTAATTGCAACCAGAGCATGATGATTACCTTTCGTAGGAGCAGGATCTTCTTCTTTCTGCTTCTTGACTCCCTGTAGAATGAATTTTCCAAGGTTGTTTTGTTGAAGTGCTTGTGCCATAAGATCGATTTGTTTCTTCATGCATGTGGATTCTTCATGATTCGGTTTATTACAGTAAGTGCATTGTTTTCACTTATTCTTCTTCTTGGAATCTGAAGAGTGTTTGGAACCTGAAGAATCATTAAAGGGTTTGGAATATCCCTCCTTCTCGTTCTGTTTGGATGACCCTTTTCCATCATGCATGGTGAGTGAACATGATTTGGATCTTTCATGAGGCCCATCTATATGATTTTTGTCTGCTCTTGTGTAAGAAACTCAATGAACTGAGCCAACGTAGCCATTTTCCAATTTGTTCCAAAAAGACATCTGCTAGAATGGAAATTGGAGACATATACAACGTATTCCTGTCCTAGCTTGGCCAAGATTGTTAGAATAAGTTATTTCTCTTGTGTAGACTTATCAATACCACATTCACCCAAGATTAATAGAAAATATTTAAATTTAGTAAAAAAATCTTGTATATTATCAAAACTTTTAGGGTCTAAGGTATTCAACTCTACCTTAAGCATATGACCTCGCATCTCATCCTGCTTTCCAAAGAGTCCTTCTAGGGTGGTCCAGATATCATTTGGAGTCTTGCATGTAGCAACATGAAACCATAAATCCATGGAGATTAACTCAAGAAGTATTCCAGTGGCCTCATCCTTACGGTTCGCCCATCTCATATTCTCAATCGCTGATGTAGGTTATGTCTCTGTCGCCATCGTCAAATTATACAGTCCTTTTCTTTTGAGTTGGAATGTCACCTTGGGATTCCAATCAAATTAATTGTATGGTGCAAGTATTACCACCAAGTTTGACTATATAATAGTTTTCATATCCATCTCTCCCACTATTTCTAAGAACCCCTAAAAATTTACTCTCAATCTGCAAGTGAAAAATTAAGAAATCACGACAGAAAGTGCACTTTAAATGAATATTTTTATCGATTTCAGGAGACTATCTTGTGGCTTACTTTCTGAGCAAACGGTGAATAATCTCTCCAAACAGTTGAAAACCCACTTCCAAAATGGGTTGATTTACTTTATGAGTGGACCGTTTCCTCAAAACCTTAATATTTTGGGAGCAATCACTGTAGAAAGGTACGACCACAGATTCATATAAGTTTCAGGAGGCTATCTTGTGGCTTACATTTCGAGAAAACAATGAATAATCTCGCCAAACGGTTGAAAACCCATTTCCAAAATGGGGCGATTTACTTTCCATGCAAGTTGTTTCCTCAAAAACGTAATATTTTGGAAGGAATAACTACTGAAAAGTACAACCATGGATTTAGCTTGTCGAAACTCTGATTTTTCCTTATTATTTGGCTTGTCTGGCTTACTCCAAGTAGCATAGCTATGATACCATGTCAGTATTTCATGGAAACCTGCACAGGAGATCTAGCTAAAGAAAGTAGAAACAAATCTTATCAAGAAAGGAAGAGAGATTCAATATGGAAGAATGAGAAAATATATTCACAATACTCCAATGAGCTGATGATTGATACATAGATCATGATCAATATGATACAATGAATGAGTGGAATACACTCATATATAGGGAAAAACATTCCATAATTAAGAAAATCAATCAAGCAATTATTTTTCCTTAGGAATGCATGAATTCATAATAGTGATGGTAAAAATAGAAAGTCTAAAATAGAACTAGTCAATTAACTCCCACTGAACTAGTGTGTCGAAAATAGAAATTTCTCCAACATATATTGTGGATCTGAGAGATCCTAGAGCTAGGTCGCAGAGTTTGTGGAGTATAAGTAGGATCTGAAATAATTGACAGTTCAAATACCTTCTTTAACTATGTAAGCCTATGGGCATTGTAAAATGATAGTAGAGGAACTAGGTCGAATTAGACAAAGATAGGATTGAGAGGCGCATGACCAAAGGCCAAACCAGAGGCCAATTAATTGTAAGTCATGTCAGGGAGGAAGAAAATCCTTGTGTAAATTATGTTTAGAATCATTAATAGAATCATGATGTCTATTGGTAATCTATCTAAGTGTGAGATTGAATACCCTTTCATTTATTTGGAGTCTCTGGGTGACACACTAAGTTATTGAAGTCGATATTAGACTCTTTCAAAGTTATTGCAAATCGAGGTTTTTTCTGCTAGAATAATCTTTCAGAATTATTGTGTAGGTTTAGATCTTCATTAAATATATGTGCGAAGGGACCATATTGAGAAGGAAGAAACGAGCCTCATCTGATTATAGGAATAAGCGCGTATCGAAATCTAGTGAACAACAAGGGGCGTTAGCATAACAAAGCTCAAATTCCCTTGTAATTTGTCGAGGAAAAATGATAGTTGGGTCAAATTAAAGATCAAGTCATGGCCGTAGATTTTGTAACAACCTTGTTTCCCCCATATTTTAAATATTATTATTGTTAACAAGACTATAAACAAAGTTGTCATGTGAATGTTGGACATAAAATGAACCTTTCTATAGAAGGTAATGTATATGTTTTGTTAATTAATAAAAGGAAATTATGGCATGAATGTTGAAAGAGGGTTGTCAGATAGATCATGATGCATGAGAGGGCGTGGTAAGGGGAACCAATATTGGTTGAGATGACCCATTCAAGTTGATACTCTATTGGATATAAATTTCTCAAACCCTGAATAGGCTTCTAGAGTAGAACATTTAATTACCAGTTAGGTTGGTAGTTGGGAAGTCTTCCTTGAGAGTTAATGAGGAGATGGGAAGAAGAGGAGACATGTGAATGGGTCTAAGGAATTCATGATGTGACCCATGAAATCTTGTTGGGTAAGTCAAGAAAAGGAATGAAAATCATTAGAGAAGAGGGAAGAAGAGGAGACACATGAATGGGTCTGAGGACCATTCCAAAAGAGGAGAAGAGCACGAGAGGCTGTATAGTTCTGAAGAGAAATGAGAAATAAGTTTTTCTGGGTAAAAGAGAGACTGGACAGTGTTTTCTAATCAATTTGATAAATGGATTTTTGTGATTGAATGAGAGATCATGGAAATCTCCCTTGCTTGGTGGATAGAAAATTGGACTGCCAGGTTCCCGTGGGAAAAGGAGAGTAACCTTTTCCCTTGCTGAGAAAAAAAATAATCTCTCTCATGGAATCATGATCTAGATAGGGGGAGGCCACTCTAAGAGAAACTATGCCTATGGTTGGGTGGAAAAGGGAACCCCTCTTAGCAGTTTCCAACTATTTCCAGGTTTCACATAAGTGTGATTCTAAGTTTATATTGTATTGACTGGTTTTGTTATAATATGAGTTTTCTTGAGCTAAATGATGGCATAATTTGTTTATCTTGTTGAATGATAAAAATAGTAACTTTGAGGTCCTTGTGGCCTAGGAAGTTTGAAGTAGATTTTGAATATCATATTTTGTCAATGGAGTTTGTTGAATTCTTGTTTAGCAAAGGAGGATTGTTATTCATGGGTTTCTAAGCGAAATTGGGGTAGAAGGTGGGTTGACCTTATTTTGGAGTCTATTTGCACCAAACCTAAAAATGAATTGTTTGAGGATCAAGTCTTTGAATACAGAGTCTCGATGTACACTAAAGGACTATCTTGAACTTGTTCACCCCTCGGAATCCCTTTTCCTGTTATAGAATTTGAGTAATGTAAATGGAAGGTGCTTCCTTCAAACTGTTATTCCAAGTGACCAGAGGCTCGAGTCTGCATACTTAACCAAATATTGGGTAATATTTAGGAGTGTATCCCTTAGGGGCTTGTCAACATCCCATGTGACCAACACCCTAGAACCCTTCACTATGCTAAAAAAGGATCTAATCCTTTTGGGATTCAAGACTTCCAAGGTTTGAGACTCTAGGATGTTTGAACTTCACAACATTCCAATCTTGCTGAAGGAAACCTAGTGACATGGTTACCAGATGGTATGACCAACAGCGAGCAGTTTCTGATCTGTTACTATGGGATCCATCTTCTCATTAAACCTTGACTAACTCCTTAGTCATGGGAACTATATACACCATTGATCATGATCATAGATCAATGGTATAATCATCGTCATCATCCTCTCATGGATTTACGGAGGAAAAGACACTTGAACCATCTACCTCATCGAATGCTTGACGAGATTTCACAAATTCACGGATCATATGACCCCAAATCCTTCAACCTATCTGGATTATTTCCAGTCATGGAGGTCACGAAGTAGTTTAAACCAAATTTTGTTGGTCCATACTCCTGCTTATTCTATCCTTCCATTGTTCCCAATCGAACAACCAAGAAGGATATCGAAGGATCTCTGATCGACGATCCATGTAACTTCGACACTTCGGCCTTCAAGACTTCGAGAGTTTGAAAAAGAGCATAACCTAGGATATAGGTGAATACTAGATATTGATTAAATACTAATATTAAAGAAATCATGGGAATAGCCTTAATTTACCATTGTAGGTATGTGCATGGGACCCTCTTCGGGACCCTGGGGATCCGGGAAAATGTGAGGATGTAGGGAGTTGGTTTAAACGTCAAAGCACTGAAGTGTCGAAGCACCAAAATTTCCCAAATTAAAGTGTCCAACCCCGATTGGACAAGACCACATACACTATGGTGATGCGGCGTACCTGGATGATTCCATGTCACATCATGGGATGTGTCGCGAGTTAGGTGTGGGACCCCCTCATTTTCAAGTCTAAACCATGTGTTAAGTGTGGAAAAATATCAACCATCAGATCTAAGGGTGGATTGATCCCAACCATATATTTTGGAGTGAAAGGATATTTCATGACTTCGAGTCTGAGGGGATGATGTAGACATGTACAAAAACGATGGAGGGTCGAAGTCCCGATATTCGTGATGACTGGAATATACTCCCTACAACCAAAAAATGTGTCATCATCAGGGGATGACAACCCAGTCATTATTGTGCCATGTAAGATGGTATGAGAGGGGTGAAGCTACGTGGATGCCACGTGGTGAAGGGGATAACCATTGTCCAATGACAACCCAAAAACTTTGGAAGGATATAACTTTCAAACCAGAGCTTGATTTTGGGTAAGGTTTTAATCATTGGAAATCTCTCAGTGAGCACACAACGATGGTTTTCTCATTCGAGGAATTCAGGGAGTTGTAGGAAAGTGGAAAATTTATATCCCCATCCCTTAAAAGGATACTTAGGGGGTCGAGTGTGTGACAAAGTGGTATCAGAGTAGGAAACAACACTTGTCCTCCTTGGGCTCGTAAAAGAGAAGAATAAAATCCTAATAGAAAACCTTTAAGGGGCAGGGCACCCTACCATACCCCTATGTAAAATATTATTTAAGATTTACAACTGAAAAGAGCGAGACATTCTATTGTTTTTATTGGTGTTAAATCTGAACTACATGTTGGTGTTTTATGTGGAATAATGAAGCTAATTTTAAAGTACCTGTGTTTTTCATAAAAATTGAGGCCAATTGACTAATAGAAAATTTTGTTATCATCACTCAAACAGTTAGTGGAAAACAAGGAAAACTACATCGTAAAGAATGGTGACACACCATGATTTGGGAGAAAGATACCATAATAGAGAAGAAGAATCTGATGAGAGGAGAGTGGTGGACACCCCTCCAGATTTAGCTGAAATTGTAAGAAGCCTTATGGAAGAATTACAAAGTTGTAAGGAAGACAATCAAATACCGATAAATGAATAGGAGAAATGAACTGGAATTAATCCAGTCATGTTGCAAGGCCTATCAGACATGCAAAGGTAGCTGCAACATGGGCTAATGGCCGGTAATGTCGATGGACATAATACTAAGAAAAACCAAAGTCCACCTGAGATACAAAAGCATGGCCCTGAAAATAGAAACACGAGAAGAAGCACCTCAAAGAAGGCCATACATGGAGCCAAGAAGAATGCTAACATCGAGAGTTCACCTTAAGGATCGTCTAGTGAGTAAAATAATAGTTCCAAGGAATTTTCTAGCAGTGAGACTAGTTCACCTTTTCAGGGGAGAAGAAAAAGGAGGAAACAAGCTAAGATCCATGGCCCTAAAGAGTTTAAAAGAGAAAATCCACCCATTTTTTATGGGGATATTAAGAAGGGGGAAGAAGAAAAAGCTTGGCTACTTGGCCTAAAAAATCACTTCTGATTCCATGACTACTTTGGAAACTTAAGGGGCCAAATTGTTGGTTGTGGAGCATGATTATCTTCCTGATTCAGAGGCCTTTTACTTTCAGCCGTGTTTATACCCCATGAAGTATTTACACCCCAGATGTATGTACACTCTTCCACACGGGGGAGTGTAGAGGGGGGGTACCCCCTCTGCAGGGTCCGGGGGGGCTATCCCCCCAATTGGGGGGTTTGGGGGCAAGCGAGCCCCCAGCGGGGGTTCGAGGGCGAAGCCCCAAAAGAAAAAATTGCCTTGTAAATGTATATTGTAATTTCATTGTAAATCTGGACCGTTCATTATAATGTCACACATCTAACAATAGAGATTATGTTAGGGTTTTTTTCCCTAGAAGGCAACCCTCTTTTATGAGGGAAATGAATTGCGGCTATGGTTGATGGCGAATATTGTATTCTGAGAGAGGAGACTGTGAGAGAAA
>JASDQU010374019.1:87006-101318 GCA_032191745.1 Picea mariana | reverse complement strand
GAGTTATATGAACTCAAGTTAGGGAAACACACCATAGATGAGTATGTCAACATGTTTCTTGCACTGATAAGGTATGTACCTTACATCAAGGATGAAAAGACAAATATAGAGTGATTTATCAGTGGACTACCTCAATCCTTTCTAGATAGAATCAAGTTTGATGAACCTAATACCTTAGAAGATACCATTAGGAAGGATATGTATTGCTATGAACAATTCAAGCACAAGGCATAACCTCATAAATATTGGAAACATGAAAGAAAATTGGGATTTAAGAAGAAGGGGTTTAAACCCTTAAGATTTAAGAACCTTGGGAAATGATCAAAGAGGAGCCTTCCTACTAAAAGTGTGTATCAACACAATTTTTCATCCCCAAGTGGAAATAAAACTTTGTATCAACCACAGGAAAGGTTGATATTACAAAGAGAGAACCATTGAAATGTTGGGGCTGTGGAGAAGAAAATTTGTTGAGGGACTTCCCACATAGACAAAAATAAAATAGGAACATCTACAACATCCAGGAAGCTACCAAATTCAATGATGTGGCCAGAAGCATGCCACGAATTTATGCAGCCTTGGATAATAGACGAGTTGATCGCCAAGATTCAATAGTGGAGGTGGAAGGTATGATTTCCAACCATCCTATTTCTATTTTGATTGACCCTGGTTATAATTTGATTTATGTTTCCCCTTGAACTGTTGAGAGATGTAAATTGCAGCTAGAAAAAAAAAGTTATGTCATGGCTAGTACAACTATCCACTAGAACAAAAATAAAGGTTACAGAAGTTTGGCCAGCGTGAAAATTCATTGTGAATGGGTTGTCCACGCAAATGACACTAAACATACTTCGTTTAGGATCTTACAACATGTTTCTTGGCATGGATTGGTTGGATTCCCATAAATCCAAGTTATACTGCTACAATAAAACATTAGAATGTGAATATGAGCAATGGGAGAAAAGAACCCTACAGTGAATTCAAAAACATGTCTCAGTGAGACAAAGATCATTCCTCCAAGTGAAGAATCTTTGTATGCAATACAAGGACTAAACTATGTTGAGGATAGTGAAACAAGACTAGAGGACAACCCTATAGTAAGAGGGTACAAATATGTGTTTTCATAAGAGGTACCAGGTCTACCTCCAAGAAGAGATATTGATTTCTCGATAGAACTTGTACTTGGGGTGGTGCCAATGTCTAGGGCACCCTATTGAAGGAGTACACCAGAACTAGTTAAGGTTAAACTACAACTGAAGGAGATGTTGGAAAAATGTTATGTCTAACCCAGTGTGTCCGCTTGGGGTGCACCAACTTTGTTTGTAAAGAAAAAGGATGACACACTCAGGTTGTGCATAGACTATAGATAAATCAACAAGATGACCATTAAGAATAAATATCCCTTGCCACGAGTTGATGACCTATTTGACCATATACGAGTTGCTACAATATTCTCCAAAATTGAGTTAAGGTCTGGATACCATCAAGTACGAATTAAGGATGAAGACATCCATAAAACATCCTTTAGGACAAGATATGGGAACTATGAATTTGCGGTGGTGCCATTTGGACTTACCAATGCACCAACCACATTTATGTGCTTGATGAATATTGTAATCAGTAAATTCCTAGACAAATTGGTGTTGGTCTTCATAGATAAAATTATGATCTATTCTAAGAGTAGGGAAGAGCATGAAGAACACCTCAATTCAATACTTCAAGTACTAAGAGAACACAAGATCTATGCAAAGTTTAGTAAGTGTGATTTATTTTCAAAAAGGGTTAATTATTTAGGCCATGTCATCACTGAGGAAGGAGTCGCAGTTGACCTTGAAAATATCAAATCCATCATGGACCGGCCTACACTAAGGGATTTCTCTGATGTTAGGTCCTTTATGGGCCTGGCAGGATACTATAGGAGGTTCATATGGTTTCTCCAGGATTTTTTGTCCGATCACCTCCCTACAGAAAAAGGGAGTTAAATTCATTTGGAAAACAGAGTGTGAGGAGATTTTTCACCAACTAAGAAACATTTTGACCAATGCAATAGTGTTGAAAATTGTCGACCCAATGAAGAACTTCCTAGTGTATACATATGCCAGCAAGGAAGGACTCAGAGGAGTCCTCAAGTAGGAAGGACATGCAATATGTTACGAATCGAGAAAATTAAATGAAAATGAAATCAATTATGTGACACATGATTTGGAATTGGATTCCATAGTAAATGCACAAAAAATGTGGAGGCATTACCTCCTAGGAAGAAGATTCATACTTATGACAGACCACAGTGGGTTGAGATACTTGTTTGACCAAACCAAACTCAATGCTAGGAAAGCTAGGTGGATTTCTCTTCTTAGTGAATTTGATTTTGAAACCAAACATATTAAGGGAAAGGAAAATAGAGTGGTTGATGCCCTCAATAGAACTGTGAAAGCGATTCACTGTTAGGAACCAAATACTAAGATAGCATAGAAAATCCTTAGAATGAGTACTCAACACCTTGAAAAAGAGAGAATTCCAGATAATAAGCCTCTTCAAGGGGGAAACGTCCTTATACACCACATAGATTTCCATATACAAGATGATTCCAAATGAAAAGGTCTCCTTGGTATATGTAGGAGACTAGGAGGTACAATTACAATGAATGGACCCAAGCCGACATAAATAAAATAACATTACTAATGTAATATGCCCTAATTAAGGGGTAATGTGCCACTATTTATGGCCTAACATTCCCCTCCCCTTCAGACAAGTGTTATCCACAACACTTGAATAATTTTGGATGCTTCTGTATAAAAGACTCATCTTTCCAAGTGGAATCTTCAGCAGATAGTTTCCTCCACTTAATGAGATACTCTAAAATGGATATATTCCTCAACTGGAAAATTATTGTGTCAGTGATAGCTTTAGGCTCCAATATGATTTTTCCTTCCTCGTCAATTTCTAGCAATATAATTTGAACTGGGATCTTGTCACCTATAACCTTCTTTAAGCATGAAATGTGGAAAACTGGGTGTACTTGTGAAGATGCAGGAAAATCCAATTTGTATGACATAATACCAATCTTTTGCAACACCTTATAAGGGCCATAGTACAACAAGACCCATCTACACCATTACAGAAGCCTCAAGAAGAAGTTGAAGACTTAGGAAGAGAATTCGTCCCTACAAGAAAAATAATAATAAAATTGAAGACCCAGAAATAAGAAGTCAGCCCTAGACTAATGCATAGATCAGTATAAATACAGGACTGGCTCATTTCATTTCAAAAGGAAGACAACTCCTTCTATAGTTCACACAAGGAAGTTGCAACTACAGTTTTTGACTATTTCACTATATCTTGGTTCTGGTTTCCTTGGAGAGTGCACCACACTTGGATAAGCTCTTGCTTAGTTATTCTTGGTCATTTTATTGAGGCGCTAAGTCTTGGTGATGCTATCCTTGGGGAGGATATTCTTTGTATGATATTTTTCCTATTGATGGTGATGTACTGGTAATATCTTGGACTCAATTATTTTAGAGAAAGGTTGTTGGGTTTTCTCCCAAGTTTGGGTTTCCCAGGATAAACTCTTGCATTCTTGTGTTGTGTTCTTGTGTCTACTGTGCATGGTTAATATTTCTAGATCTTTTTATTTTCCTTGCATTGTTATAATCGATATTTTCATTGTATAGTTATTATATGATAACTAATGTATGAAAGTGAATATTTTTATAATCATCAGGAAATAACTATCAAATCTAAGAATAATATAAAACACCAATATGGTTTCATATATAGTTGAAATATTTCCACTGTACGATCGTAGTTGCAGTTGCAGTTCTAGTTTCCAATTGCAGATGCAATTTCTAGTTATAGATGTAGTTGTTAGTTACAATTGCAGTTGCAGTTACAACTTCCAGACACTAGTTGCAATTGCCAATTGTAGTTGTGAAAACCTTGAGATTAGAAGACAAGATGGATGGTGCTACAAATTTCAGAGGTATGAATTGATATATGTTCCCAAGTTATATGATTTAGAAGAGTATGAGGGTGTTTGTAGAGGATGTACAAGGGACCTTGTCCAAGCAATGACCCAAAGGGATATTGTATCTAGTGCATTCATAGGAATAGTGCACCCTCCCTAGCAATTAAGACTCCAAGTTTGCATATCAGGTTTGATATTTTTATATTGTTGCATCTTAAATAAATATTGTAACTAGGACAACAACCTTTAGAGATCTATTACTAATAAGAAATTTTTCTATCAAATTTTTTGAATATTGTTAGTACAATGATCATTGTGTAAATTCTCATTGTTTAGAACTAATGATGCACTTACTTACAAGATGAAATTGATCCCTTCTAGGATATGGTCTTGGTTGTTGTCTTTGTCTCGTGTAGGTTATTGTGGAGGTCACAATACTATAAAAGTGTTGCTCTTATATTTTGTTCTTATATTGTTCTGGGCAGGTTACCATGAAGGAATGATTGGTAACAACATTGGAAAAGTGTTGTTCATGTTTCCCATTTTGTATACTTGTTCCTATTTCCTTATCATAATAATATTGTTCTTGTCTGTTATTTTTGTTATTGTTCTTGTTCTGGAGAGGTCATAGGTGATAGCTCTAAGATGGATTTATAGTGACAGTTGTGGGAGGAAACATATTAGATGGTCTCTAGTTTGAGACATGGAGCAGGCTATCTAGACATAGAGTTGTATACATGATAGTATACATCCATATACCTAAGGTAAAGAAGAAAAAGTTAGAACCTTCGGAAAATAAGGATAATTTTGTGGCATATAGAGTGTTCCACATGGAGATTGACATGGAGAGAAGATGGCTCCACCAGTGGTGAGGCAGATGGCCCCACCTAGTACCAATTCAAAGCAATATGGAGTTCACATGGATTCAACCCTCGGGATCTAGTAGGGAGGAGAAGCCTCCTAGGACAGTTCATTAGAGATCAGACTTCAGAAGATGAAAAGGGAGAAAATGGATACAAATATTGCACAGACCTAGAAGGACTCATGTTTAAGAGGGATCATGGTACTCCAGGATCAATGGATACATGATCAACTTGGTTTTAACCAAGAATGCACATACTCAGAGTAAGCCTGGTCTCAGAGAGAGTTAATTTACTCAAGAGAGAGATGATTATTCAGAGGGAGTTCCCCCCTCAGGTTCAGGTGGGAGAGAGACATATTCTAGGACTAACAAACAAGTGTCATGATTTGAGGAGGCTTAGAGGAGATGTGAGATCTTTGAGGAGGATACACTTGTCTTATTATATATTTCTACAGTGACAGAGGAGGTATCAAGTCAGGAGGATTGGGCATGAATTTTGTCTTAATCATAGAGGGAGAAGCCAGTGAGGTAGACTGGACAATAGGACTTACTCCAGTGATAGAGGGAGTTGGCCTTAGAGTTTGAGATGGAGGATCCTAGCTAGATTTAATCTTAGGATTAGAGGTGTGACGTGATCATATGAGATCGTCCTCATTAAGGGGATACTGATGAGATTTGATATGAGGGACAACAAATCCATGAATACACCTATGATGACAAATCTGAAGAAGTTGAGTGCTTAATATTCATATTTGGTGGATCGCATGACATAGAGACAGTTGATTGGATCCTTGGTGTACCTGGTTAATACCAGGCTAGATATTTTCTTTGCAATGAGCACCATTTTCCAATATTTGGTTGAATCCAAGGCAGTTCCGGTAGGTGGTAGCGAAGCATGGTATAATTGGATATGGTTTGTCTTAGGTGATGAAGTGAGGTTGTAGAGATATATAGATTCTGATTGAGAAGGGAATGCAATAGGCAGATTGAGCACCTTAGGGTGCTCCCTCATCTTGGAATCAATTATGATTTCCAGGATAAGTAGGAAGAAATAGTCTATAACACTCAGTATAGTAGAGACAAAGTATGTCACATCCAGTATCACAAGTCATGAATCAGTGTAGATTCAGAATATTCTTTCAATACTTTATTCAAGACATGGTGCAAAATGGAGGATGATACACGGGATTAGCCATGTTGATTTGGCTAGTGATGAGCATTCATGTTTTAGCATCAAAAAAACATTCTCCCAGATTGGTCACGCATGGGGCTATGTGATCCAGGTGGATATTGGTGTCCACCCGCCTATTCCACTTGGACCCACACCATTGTTTCTTTCATTTTTTCAGTTTCCTTAATTGTAGCACAATTTACTATTTTTAGCAGTTTTTCGGGTCCTGAACTTCTGGAGTCGTTTTGAGGTCCTAAACAACGTTTTTTGGCATCAAATGCTCCAACGAATATGAGTTTGTTATGGACTCGATATTCACTTTCAACAATGTATTCCTCGGATAGATATTTCTAACGATGTATCATGTGTGTCAAACGGAGATAGTATGCCAAAGTTACGACCCCAGGAAATTGATGTACCAATTTACCCCGACGAGGCCCATATTCTGGCATTTCATCTCCTAGGGTTAGGTGTTTGGATGTTTAGGGTTTTACATTGTTTCTCAATAATATATATGCCTTTGAGCCTCATTGTAACACAGAGTTCAGAGGCCAGTAGCCACCACATCTCTTCTCAGATATAAGCTACCAGTGCCCTAGCTATTTTATTTCCATTCTGTCTATAAGCATATTTCAGTCATTTGTTGTTAATGAAATCAAGTTTTATTTCCACCGCATCTTTGCATTTATGTGTATTTCTGTATTTCATTGTGTTTCTACATAAATCTGGATCAGTGGTATCAAAGCAGTATGATATTTCTCAATCCTTATTTGCATGCCCCCAACGAGGTCAGGGTATAAGGAGTTAGGGCTCGATCTGGTTGAACCGTTGCAAGATCAACCTCGTAAACCCCGACAGCCACCCATGGGGGAAGAAAAGAAAGAGGAGGGAGCAGGAGATACTATTAAATTATTGCTCAAGGAGGCCCTCAAGAAACAAAGAAACGCGATGATCGACAACTTTTCCTAGATCCTTCAACGACTGCCCACTGGCAGCGCATCTACATCCAACAACCACTCTGTAGGTGCCACTCCTTTTAAGGTACAAGTAAACTTTGACATTCCCATATTTGAGGGACAAATAGATGCAGATGTCATAGATAGATGGTTGAATCTGTTAGAAGTATATTTCTCGGTTCATGACTTTTTCGACTGAGAAAGGATTATTTTTTCACTCCTTAAAGACGCCCCCCATGTCAAGGACTGGTGGGAAACCTACTGGGACAAACAAAGAGAGGGGGAACCCTCTCTATTCTCAGTCACACCCACTTGGAATTATTTTCAAGACGCCATCAAGGAACAATATTATCCCATGGGAAGCTATGAGGACAAATACATACAATGGACTACACTGCGGAAGCAAAGGGACCAAGATGTGCATGAGCTGACGAATCTGTTTCATACCCTACACACAAAGTTAGGTATCAAATATTCACAGAAAAATTTGGTGTTAAAGTACCGTAGCTGTCTACATAGATACATTCAGGAGGAAAGGGAGTTCCTCGACATCTCTTTGCTTGGTACGACATACCGGTATGCTKCCAAKATTGAGCAGAAGTTCAAACAGAAGAAGCGAGACTTTGGGTCTGCTAATCAGAAGTAAGGGAAAGGTACCCCCAAGCCATTGAACAAAGGACCAATCTAAAATGGGGCGGMCCAATAAAACCCACCAAAGCCACAAGCAAAGAATAACACCATGAAGTCAAAAAAGGACACGACAAAGTGGTGTGATTTCCGTAAGATCTCCACTCACAACATAAGTGAGTGTCGGGCCAAGCAGTCATTGGTAGTCAAGTTGAAGGCTTTTGAATCAGATGCAGACTTTGACTCTGAATCAGAAACCAACAAGGGGAATGATAGGGGGAAGCATATTATCGATGCAGAGCCCAATGCCACTATTTCCACCATGAAGATACAGAGGAGGTGGAGCACCTCTTCCATTCCTAGATGTGGGTAAAGGGTTCCCCATTGCAGTTCATTGTCGACAACGGGAGCCAGAAGAACCTCATCTCAATAGAGGTTGTGAAATGGCTAGGCTTGCCGACCACAACACACCCACAACCATACACCATTGGGTGGCTGCAACAAGGACGGGACCTCCACATCAGCCATCAATGTCGCCTTCCCTATAGTATCACACCCTTCACGGATGAGGTATTATGTGACATTGCTCCTCTTGATGTTTCTAATGTATTATTAGGCCAACCATACCTATGGAAGAAACATGTTGTGTATGAGTCCAGGCCTCGTTCTGTTATTATTACTTTGGGAAATAAGTTGTACAAGATACCAGAAAAAGCATCACCTATATCCATCTCTTTGTTCACTACAAAACAATGCAGTAAGATCATTGCCAAAACTATGAAATTTGTTTTCCTAATGATCCACCCTCAGGGAAAGAAGAATACTGTGGCCACGACCTCCAGACAAGGCCCCTCTGCATGACAATAATAGATGGATAAGGTAATGGAGGAGTATGAGGACATCTTCACCTCCCCCGCAGGGGTGCCTCTACACTTCCAGGTCAAGCACCCCATCGATCTGACCCCAGGTGCGTCACTGTCCAATGGACCAATCTATCGACACTTTATTTTGGAGAATGATGAAATCAAGAGGTAGATTCAGGAGCTGTTGCAGAAAGGTCCCATCTGACCGATTTCATCACCCTGTGGGAGCCTGATCATGCTAGTGTATAAGAAGGATGGGACTTGGAGACTCTGCATTGACTATCGGGCGTTGAACAAGATCACTATCTGGAATAGGTACCCAATCCAATGGATTGATGACCTTCTGGACCAACTCAAGGGGGAAAAATATTTCAACAAGATTGAATTGAAGTTTGGGTATCACCAGGTACCAATCGAACCCTCTGATGTGTGGAAGACTACCTTCAAATCCAAGGAGGGCCTTTTCGAATGGTTGGTCATGCCTTTCGAGTTGATGAATGCCCCTACAACCTTCATGAGGCCCATGGATGACATCTTGCGACCATTCACCAACTCATTTGTAGTGGTGTACTTGGATGACATTATGATATTCATCCAGACTTGGGAAGAGCACCTCCACCACATTCGACAGGTCCTCCAAACACTGTGGCAACACAAGTTGTGTGCCAATTTGGATAAGTGCATTTTTGGCATGACCTAGGTTCAGTATCTAGGATACATTATTTATGACCAGAGGGTGCATGTGGATTCAGAAAATATCCAAGTCATTCGATATTGGTCAGCCCCAACCACCCTAACAGAGCTCCACAACTTTTTTGGTCTTGCCAATTTCTACCACAGGTTTGTGTTGGGATTCTCTCATATCACTTGGCCCTTAAGTCAAGTCACCAAGGGAGACGTGAAAGAAAAATTATTTTGTTCTGAATATCAACAGAAGGTGTTCGAAGATTTGAAGCATCGCCTCTACTCTGCACTAGTGATCACATTACCAAACTTGCAACAACCATTTACGATCGAGATAGATGCCTCGGACTATGCTATTGGGGTAGTCCTTACTCAACAGGGGCATCTAGTGGCATATCACAATGAGACAATTTCTGACACAGTCCAAAAGTATCCCACTTATGACAAATAGATGTATATCATTGTGCAGGCTTGTCAAAAATGGAAGCATTACATTTTGGGAAAGGAAATGGTCATCCACATAGACCACCGACCCTTGCAATTCATATAGATACAAGGGAAGTTGCAGAATGATTTCCATCACAAGTGGTCCACATACCTGCAACAATTTCATTTGAACATTAAGTACAAGAAAGGAAGCACCAATAATGTTTCATACTGCCTCAATTGACCACCTATCGTGGCGCTAACCACGGTGCTCAACTCTTGTGGGCACGAGACTTCTGATTGGTCACTTCTCTACAAAGGTGATCTAGAATTCGGCCACACATACAATACACTCTTGGAGGGTAAGCAAGTTCCTAATTTTCACCTCTAGGATGCCATGTTATGTCACCTGGGACAACTTTTTGTTCCTTCAAGTGAGCATGCCAATATGATTTGGGAGGCACACTATAGTCGGGTCACTGGGCATTTCGGCGTCGAGAAAACCATGGAAGTACTACAAAAGTATTTCTATTGGCTGAACCTTCGACAAGATATCGGGAAGTACATCAAGTCCTGCACTACTTGTGTCATTTCCAAACTAACCATCAAGAAGCAAGGCCTCTATACTCTGCTGCCTACCCATAGTCGACCTTGGGAATCCATCTCCATGGATTACATGTCGAGCCTTCCTTCTACTAAGCATGGCAATGACTTTGTTTTTTTGGTCATCGACAGATTCTCAAAGATGTCCATTATGATGGCTTGCAAGAAGAATACCACAGTAGAAGCCATTGTTAAACTCTTCTTTGAATGAATGTGGGTACACTTTGGGATCCCACAGTCTATCATCTAATATATAGACAACAGGTTCCTCAGTACATTTTTGTCTAGCCTCTGGTCAATGCTGGACACCAAGCTCACCAAGTCCACAGCTTTCCATCCGCAAACTGATGGCCAAATAGAGGTCATCAACCGGATGATCGTACACATTTTGCGCATGTAAAAATCAAAGAATCCGTGCACATGGGATGAGATCCTCCCCTATGTACAACACATCTACAACCGAGCTCTCCATAGCTCAACCAACCACATCCCCTTTCAGGTGGGCTTGGGATTCCATCCGCTATGTCCCATTAATGTAGCCATTCCATTTGCGGCTACTCAGGAAGATTCAACCCATGTCCAATCTAAGGCTAACAAGGAAAACAACTTCAATGAGAACATTCAGCACATACACCAACAGGTTCATGACATATGAATAGAGCCAATGCTAAGTAAAAGAAACGACATGATCAACATCAGGTGCCACACAACTTCCAGGTGAGTGGAAAAGTGTGGCTATTGTTACAGGATAATCCCCTTGTGGAAAAGTGGATTTCCTCTTGGATACTAGACCCCTATGACCAAAAAAACAAGTGTTATTATGGACATTGACTTTCCTTTTCATGAAGCTAAACTATCAAAGAAGAAGAAGGAAGAATAGTAAATACCTTTTTACCGACGTTTGGCCTTCCTCGATCTAGGTTGATCTTGATCTCCAAGTTCTTCAGAAGGTCCTTTAATACAATGAGCAACAACAACAATACTTTCGACACTACCATTATTAGCTTCATAATGGATCTATGAAAGAAACAAGTTCATGAAATGTACACAAACTTTAAAGGAAACAGTCCAAGCATAGATTTATATTAATGAGAACAAAGTGGTGCTTACAGCCATGGATGTAGGTGCAATAGCTTCACCAAGCTCTCTTCGTCTAGACCCTTGCTCAAATAATCCACACACAGAATGTTGATGCTTCAATGATATCTCCCTTATGAGATCATAAGTTAGATGATTCATAATGTCTCCATCTCCCTTTCACCATTGTAACACCCTATTTCCCCCAGCTTGTAAATATCACTGGACTGGCCAAGAACTATGGTGAACTCATAAATGTGAATATGTGATGTAAATGGACCTTGAGGAAAAGGTCAATGAATGTGAATAACATTTTGAATTTATTGTATTATTGTTGAGAGGGGACATGCAGAAAAGAGACCACGATGGTGGTGGAAGGCACCTGAAAAGGTGGCGTTAACTTCCACCGAGAATTAATACCATATTTGGACTCCACTGGCCCAGAGAACCAAAAGCGGCTCGCTGGCCCTGAATTAAATGTCTCGCAGGCTGGTAGGTAGATGGTTTAATGAGGGATGGGAGGTGAACCTCCCATCCGTAGAGACGTTAGGCCTGATCAACGCGAGGGTAATCGCACCACACGCAACCTCGCAAGAGGATAAGGTGTGGGGTAGAAGCGATTATGGAGGCAGACATGAGGGGAGAACTTTGGAAATATGCAAAGTGAGTGATAGTAGAGAGGAAGGATTGAAACCTTTGCTCCTGGTCACTGGAAAATAGAGACGTAGTCTCACAGCATCGTGGTCTCAGCTCGGGGGTGGCTAGTGGTAAATCCGCTGGGAGTCACTAAGCCTACAGTTGGGTGGAAACGTGCACCCCTCTCAGCAGTTTCTTAACCCTAGTGTTATTTCTGATAAGTGTTTTTCCTCTGGCACCTTGAAATATATGTATTTTGATAATTATGCTCATAAGTTGTGGAACTGTGAATGTTTTCATTTTAAGAATGTCTAAGTAGTATTTTGATCAGTGCTAGTATTTGTATATGCTTATAGCAGAAAAACCACGCATGGCTTAGGTTCATAAATGAAGTTAATTATGCATAAGTTGAACCAAGTCAGGCTTTCAGCCCGTTCTTGGGAAGTTTTTTACCCTTATCTGTCTCCAGGGATGCCCTAGAATAGATCTCTTCACAGAGATTCCCTCCTTATAAAGGTTTACCAAGAACCTGGAAAAAGGACTTGGTTGTGCAAGTCTTAGCAACCCTGTACGAGGAGGAATGACCCCCTTAAAATCCCGAAGTAGCAGCATAGGGATAAGTATCGATAGACAGACGAGATTCTGTCGGAAGACCCATGGTCTTTCACGACCGTTAGATTGATGAAAGAAACAAGGGCATTACNAAGTGTTTTGCCTCTGGCACCTTGAAATATATGTATTTTGATAATTATGCTCATAAGTTGTGGAACTGTGAATGTTTTCATTTTAAGAATGTCTAAGTAGTATTTTGATCAGTGCTAGTATTTGTATATGCTTATGGCAGAAAAACCACGCATGGCTTAGGTTCATAAATGAAGTTAATTATGCATAAGTTGAACCAAGTCAGGCTTCCAGCCCGTTCTTGGGAAGTTTTTTACCCTTATCTGTCTCCAGGGATGCCCTAGAATAGATCTCTTCACAGAGATTCCCTCCTTAGAAAGGTTTACCAAGAACCTGGAAAAAGGACTTGGTTGTGCAAGTCTTAGCAACCCTGTACGAGGATGAATGACCCTCTTAAAATCCCGAAGTAGCAGCATAGGGATAAGTATCAATAGACAGACGAGATTCTGTCGGAAGACCCATGGTCTTTCACGACCGTTAGATTGATGAAAGAAACAAGGGCATTACATACCTTGCCACTTTTCCTCTATCTTTGTGAATAGCGAGGAAATCGGGATCGTAGACTCCCACGGTCCAGGAGAACATCTGGACCGTTGATTTTTCCACATCCATGAAGTAGTGGAAGAGTGCACAAGGTGGGACAGATCTGAGCTGTTAGATCTTAGCCAGAAAAACCCGACAGCCGTTGGATCTGTTAAGAGATGCATGAGGGTTAAGGCCTCATGAATAGGAGGTTGAAAATCCCGACGAGAGGCGTGGCCATCGGGATGTCAGCATTTGTGAAATCGGGAATCACGATGACACGAGGTCGGGAATTTTCATAGTGAAAATCCTGGAATAAATATGAGACATCCATCATAGGAGGACATGTGGACAAGATCGGGAGCCCGTCAACATTTCGGAGATCGAAGGGACAAGATGCCGGAATATCTCAGCCGCAGAAACTCCGAAATCATGAGAAGTGATCAAGACCATCCATCATAGGAGGACACATGGTGGCAATCGGAGCATTTGGGAAAAGTCCCGAAAGGAAATTCATCCATCGGGAAATCGAGAATCGTGGAATCGGGATTCCTGTTGACAAGAGTTCGGGACTTCCCATGGTGGAAACCCTGGAGTAGATCTGAGTCGTCCGATTCACGGAGGCCACGTGTCATAAGATCTCCCATTTTGGGAAATCAGGAATTGCGGAATCAGGATTCTTGTTGACAAGAGTTCGGGACTTCCCATGGTGGAAACCCCGAAGTAGATCTGAGCCCTCCGATTGACGGAGGCCACGTGTTGTAAGATCTCCCATTTCGAGAAATCAGGAATCGTGGAATCAGGATTCCTGTTGACAAGAGTTCAGGATTTCCCATGGTTTAAACCCCGGAGTAGATCTGAGTCGTTCGATTGATGGAGGCCACGTGTCGAGAGATTAACCGCATCGAGAACCCAGGGATCGAGGATTCGAGGGTCCCATGATCGAGAGTCTGGATTCTCGTGATGATAAACCCCGATGAATGGGCAAGATTATTTTGAAGGATCTCAGGGTCTGTAATGACCGTTAGATGTGGAGATGAGACGTCAACCTAAGCTAGGATGTGAATATGCTTTAGGATAAGAAGCGAGCAGATCTGGACGGCCAAAGTCCACCTACCCAGATCTACGGCTGAGGTTCCATTCTGGAGCCCCCTTACTGTTATGCCTTTAGCGGTAGGGGGGGAGGTTCGAAATCGGATGCGTGACTCTCGAACGGTTGATATTAACTCACTAGGATCAACGG
>JASDQU010374019.1:71494-86441 GCA_032191745.1 Picea mariana | reverse complement strand
CGACTACTATGTCACATTTCCCCCCTCTGCCACCTGTACTCCACTTAACCAGGTGACGAGGCCTGTTCTCATTAGCTATTCTCTAGTCCTGTTGGGATTTGTTCCTATTGGCCATTTGCTAACCCTGTGGGGATTTGTCCCTATTGGTCGGTCGCTAGCCTTGTCGAGGTTCGGCAGTTACAAAGTCGAACTGTTTGAAATCACTGTAGCGCCGAGGCGTGAAATACAGATAGGCACTACGTTTAATTGAACCATGATCATGACCCACGATCACATGGGAACGGAGAAAGAGAGAAAGAGCGAGCTTGCACTAGGCCCCATAGGTAATTCGAGGGTTCTGATTCGGCAGAAATCAATGAAAATTTTGATTGAGGTAGTGGGTGTGTGACAACCATGACAAGGCCTCCTTATATAGGCTTGGAGAGGCCTAACCACTTGAGAGATCTTTGGGATAAGTTGAGGATTCTTCTCCTTCAGTTGTGGATCTTCCCTAACATCATGGCTTGACCTCAGATTCAAATCCAAATACCTTCAGAGAATGAGGAGATTCTTCCCCGATTTCTCTCAACAAACCAAAATTTGCTCAAAAAGGGCAGTGCTCCCTCTGAATGGGGCACGGAGCATTGGAACTCTCCCCCAAAAGAGGGCATAGAGCACCAATGCTCCATGACAATGCATAATGGAGCGTTGCCTTCCAAAAATGATATTTGAGTGGGTTTTTCAGTGGTAAAAGACATGTACTCTCTGTCAAATGACTTCTCCTCTTCAAAACCATTCTTTTGAGGTGTCTTGTGAGTGTTCTTGATAATTTCATTCGAGACACAACATAGACAAGATGATAGTATTAAATTTGTGACACTTGCGGCCAAATTGTGACACTTGCAACATTGGTAATGATGACACTAGGCCATCATCGTAATGAGTGATTTTGATGTGTAACAGCTACATTTTCAAAAGGAGTGCCTCGTTGGACCCAACCAMAAGATTATCCCCCTACGATATGGGCCATACATCATCACCAAGGCTCTATGGGACAATGCCTTTGAGCTCAATATTCCACCATTCCTTGTTCTACACCTAGTTTTCARTGTGGACTGCCTTCGACCCTACTTTCCACCTCTATTGGACACATTCGACATGGCAGAACAACTCACACCAACAGAGTTAAACCCAGATTGCATGGAACAAGMCAAATTGATTGGATTATGGACACACAAATCAAGAACACTCGCCAGAAGGGGATCGATCTATATCGAGTTGTCAAAGTAGGCCAACTCCTTCACCAGGGCAAGTGGCTCACCAGGGACCAAGTTCAACATAAGTTTCCTCATCTCATGGAGGAACTCAACGCAATGGGGACCATTGATTCCTAAAGGGGAAGGAATGATCTAGGTGGATATTGGTGGCCACCCACCTATTCCACTTGGACCCACACCATTGTTTCTTTCAATTTTTCAGTTTCCTTAATTGTAGCACAATTTACTATTTTTAGCAGTTTTCGGGTCCTGAACTTCTGAAGCCGTTTTGAGGCCCTAAACGATGTTTTTTTTGCATCAAATTCTTTGATGAATATGAGTCCATTCTTGAATCTATATTTTTTTTCAGCAATGTAGTCCTCGAATAGATCTTTCTAACCATGTATTATGTGCATGAAATGGAGATAGTATGCCAAAGTTACGAACCCAAGAAATTGATAAACCAATTTACCCCGACAGGGCCCATATTCTGGCGTTTCATCTCCTAGGGTTAGGTTTTTGGATGTTTAGGGTTTTCCATTGTTTCTCAATAATATATAGGCCTTCAAGCCTCATTATAACATAGATTTCAGAGGCCAATAGCCAGCACATCTCTTCTCAAAGATAAGCTACCAGCGCCCTAGCTATTTTATTTCCATTTTGTTTGTAAGCATATTTTAGTCTTTTGTTGTTAATGAAATGAAGTTTTATTTCCACTGCATCTCTGCGTTTAAGTGTATTCATGTATTTCATTGTATTCTTGCATAAATCCGGATCACTATGCTAGTGCTGATATGACCAAGGGAGAATGACTCATTCACTAATGGGATCTTCTAGTGGTGAATGGCCCAAGTATGTTGATGGAATTGAGAAGACATTCTCCCGGATTGGTCATGCACAGGGTTATGCTAGTACTGATATGACCAAGGGAGAATGACTCATTCACTCCCAAGGCTCTGCTAGTGGTGAATGGCCTAAGTATGTTGATGTTCTCCAAGTTTGGGAAGACATTCTTCCTAGTTTGTTCATGCATGGGGATATGCTAGTTTTGATATGATGAAAGGAGAATGATTCATTCATCCATGGGGATTTTCTAGGGGTGAGTGGCCCATATAAGCATCAAGTAGACATTATCTTAGATTGCTCTTGCACAGGGATATGTTAGTGTTGATATTACCAAGGGTAATGATTCATTCACTCATGAGGCTTTTCTAGTAGTGAATGGCCTAGGTGTAGTCATTCTCATGTCAAAGAGTGGATGGAATCAAAGTGCTATCACATGCACATTATAGGATGAAATGCATGTGCAGAAATGGCACATCAACATGGCTCATGAAGACAACCTTTCTATGACAAAAGAAATCCAAGTATGGATAATGTCTCCCTCGTTGAGAGGGAGTGTTGGATATTTGCAACTTCAGGCAATCATTCTCCATAAGAAAGTATAAGAAGACCCATATACACCATTATAGAATCCCAATGAAGAATTTTAATACCCACAAAGAGAACTCGACCCCACAAGAAAAATTATAATAAAATTGAAGACCCAAAAATAAGAAGTCGACCCCAGATTGGCACCCAGATAAGTATAAATACAAGGCTGTCTCATTTCATTTTGACAGACAGACAACTCCTTCTACAATGCGCACAAGGAAGTTGTAGTTGCAAGTTTTGGCTATTTCACTATATATTGTTTTTGGCTGTCTTAGAGAGTACCACACTTGGAGAGGCTCTTGCTTTGTTATTCTTGGTCATTTTATTGAAGCACTAAGTCTTGGTGATGCTATCCTTGGGGATGATCTTCTCCGTATGGTATTTTGGCTATTGATGGTGATGTACTGGTAATATCTTGGACTGAATTCTTCTAGATAAAGGTTGTTGGGTTTTCTCCCAAGTTTGGGTTTCCCAGGATAAACTCTTGTCTTCTTGTGTTGTGTTCTTATGTCTACTATGCATGGTTAATATTTCTAGATATTTTTATTTCCACTACAATGTTATAGTTGATATTTTCAGTGTATATTTATTCTATGATAACTAATGTATGAAAGTGAATCTTGTTATTAATCATAAGGCAATAAATATCAAATATGAGAATCATATAAAACACCAAAATGTTTCAATCCAAAAGGCATGACTATATATTGGTAACATCCCCATTATATTGAAAATGTTGTCTTATGTGTGTTGGCATTGGGGTAGACCCAGGTTTCAGATCTAACAACACACCAACAAGCCCTAACTACTAGCCCTTTCAGCAACACCTACAAAGCAGATGCAGTCTCACCCGAAGTAGCAGTAGTGGGTTGCAGGACACATGTGTCTACAACCAGAGGAAATGCAAGTGAATCCAAGGCAACGACGCACAAAGATCTGATTATTCCTACCCAGCATAAACCTACTTCGCATAGTTATATATCATATCTAACATACTAATGCATCAATAGAGTAACAGAAGCAAAGAACACAACATCAATCATACATAACAATAGGATATATGTGGTTCACCCTCTCCCTAGGGCTACGTCCACAGAACTTCACTTTATGATATATTAGATGAAAGCATATAGTTCTATTTGCACTCTTAGCTTGCATATATTTCTCTCTTCCTCTCCTCTCTTCTCTTCCCTCCCTATGCACCCCACTGCAGGGTTGATCTTTGCACCCAGTTGAAGATCTTACAATACCATAAGGCTCTCGCACCCATCACTTCTCTCTCTCTCACCATAATAATGACAAAATCTCAATCAAATTAACACCAACCCCTCCTAAGTCCTCTATACCTTTATTAATACATTACAACAACTCACCGACAACCTTAGGCCGAAACCTAGGTGTCAAAACCCTAAATACCAAAACCCTAGGTGTCTAAACCCAAGTTCAACTTGATCCACTTTTTCCAGGCTTCGGCAACCTGTATTTTCATCTTTCCCACGAGGTGCTCCAAAGCATCCAATGGTGGCTTCTTCCACTTGTTGAGTTTTCCATGATCCATGTTCCTTGCTGATATGTTCTCCTCGATCTTCTTGTCCAACAGTTCATTTTCCCATACTTTGCTCCTTTTTTACTCCTTTGGCCACTTCGACCCAATATTAGTCCATGCATCTTCTGCGCAATTCACACTTCGTCTTTTCTCTTTATTTTTCTTCGCTTTCCTTCTTAATCCATACCCATGGGCCAATAGGCCCCCAACACTCACATGTGACTCATCCCGAGGCACGTTAGGTCTAAAATCTCTGTTTCACTTCAACTTCAGACTGCGAAGCGCAGCCTGTGTGTTCTACTTTATTCCTCCCACTATGTGCATACTGTATTTTCTATGTCTGGTACCCAGTTTCAACTACACCCGGTACCTAGACCCTTCTCCTTCTGCTTTTACTAAGAACTGTGAGGCAACTGGTTGTCGTAGTACAATTTCAACCATCTCTCATTCACCAAACCTTCCTTCCATTCTCCATTCAAAGTCTTCAACTGCACATCTCCTCCTTCCGTAACACAGACAATCTCATATGGCCCAAGCCAATGTGTCTTGAACTTCCCTAGATGCTTCATGAACTTGTTATTGTAGACCAATACCAAATCTCCTTTCTTAAAATATTTCTTCTTGATATGTCTGTCATGGTAGGCCTTCTCTCATTCCTTCTATACTTGCTGATGGAATTCTGCAATAAATCTATCTTCCTCTAATTCCAACATCTGCACAAGCCTCTCTTGAACAAAGCCAGTGTCATCCATATCTGTAAAGGTTGCAATTCTTACGATATGAGCTAAATATTCCATAGGTACGACTTATTTTAGACCATAAACCAACTTAAAGGGAGTCTAGATTGTTAGCTTCTTGCAAGTAGTTCTATAGGCCCATAACACGACGAGTACTCTCAAATCCCAATCATCCATGTTCACACTACAAATCTTCATCAGCACCGTCTCTAAGATCTTATTGAATGATTCAACTATCCCGTTCTCTTGTGGATGGTATGGAGTACTCTTATGATGATGAACTGCAAATTCCTCAGTCAAAGCTTCAATAGTCTTATTAATAAAATGTGTACCTTGATCTCTCATAAGGACCTTCGGGCATCCAAACCTTGTTATGATATCATCAAATATGAACCTTGTAGCTGTATTTGTACTATAGTCCGTAACTGCTCTTGCTTCTGCCCATCTGGTCAAATATTTTGTTGTAGTGATTATGTATCTTGCTCCTGTGTGTTTTCTTGGTGGGTTTATAGGTCCCACGAAATCAATGGCCCATTTCTAAAATACCTGTAAGGTTAGCTGGGGTACTAAAGGCATCTCATATCTTCTGGAAGGTTTCCCAACTCCTTGGCATACATCACAGGGTTTGTAGTAATCCTTCGCATCCTTGTGTAAAGTGGGCCACTAGAGGCCAACTCTAAGAATATTCTGCGTTGTTGCTTTTCCTGCATAGTGTCCTCCTGCGATGCCTTCATGTGCTTCTACCAGAATCAATGGTCTTTCTACCTCCATAACACATATCCTCAGGATCTCATCATGTCCCATCTTATATAGTTGTCCAGTTATGAGTGAAAAATCTACAGCACGAACTACCAGTTGTTTCTTCTGAATGACTGTATATTCACTAGGTGCCATTCCCATAGACAGGAACTAGACTATTTCTACAAAGTGATCATCAACCTTTCTGATGGCCAGCAACTATGCATATAGTAGTGTATCTTCTAAACTAGTAGGTTCCTCTCCATTTTCCAACCTAGACAAGTGGTCAAGTCCTTTGTTCATTCTCCTTGGCTTAACCACAATCTCAAAATCCTATTCCTAAAATAATAGAAGCCATCTACATATTCTTCCCCCCAACACTGACTTGTTGAATAGGTATTTCAACACAGAGTGATCAGTGAATATCTTAAAATGTCCTCCCAACAAGTAGTGGTGAAATTTTTGTGGCGTGTACACCATGGATAAACCTTCTCTCTCAGTGGTAGTGTAATTTATCTCAGTTGTCGAAATATTTCTGCTAGCAAAGGCTAACAGATGGTCAATATCTCCTGCTCTTGGTTGTGCTATCATTGCTCCCAATGAGATAGAGGATGCATCGACATGTACATGAAGCTCCTTACTCCAATATGGGAAAACCAGAATAGGCACGGTAACTATTTTCTATTTCAGTGTGTCGAAGCTCTGTTGGCATTCTTCTATCCATTGAAACTGACAATCTTTCTTCAAAATCTTTTCCATGGGTGCTGCAATCTATGCATAACCCTTAATGAACTTCCTGTAGTATCCAATATGTCCCAGCGTAGTGCGCAACTATCTGACTGAAGTGGGGGGGGGGGTAGATCAACAATAATGGTGACCTTAGATGGATCTACCAGCAATCCCTACTTACACACAATATGGCCTAGCAACACTCCAAAGGGTGAAACAAAGATGCACTTCTTCAGGTTCAGGGCAACGTGATATTGCCTACACTTATCCAACATTAGTCTTAAACATTCAATATGATTTTTTCATAAGCTAAAAACAGTCCAATCATCAAAATATGCTTCCAGAAATTTGTGTAAAAGCTCCTTGAATGCTTCGACCACCACCCTAGAAAATATGGTTGGTGCATTCTTCAATCCGAAAGGCATCACTATGTACTGGTAGGATCCCCATTCCATTGCAACTGTGGTCTTATGGCAATTTTCCTTGGCAATCCTGATCTGGTGATAACCTTAAAATTCATCAGTGAAGGAGTAAACATCCTGTCCTCCCACATTATCTAACACTTCATCAGTAAACAGTATAGGGAATGGATCATGTAGACATGCATCATTCAGTTTTCTCAAGTCTACACAAATTGTGATCTCTCATGTTTTCTTGTCTTGAACCACCATAGGGCTAATCCATTCAAACTCTTCAACAGGTTCTATGTTTCCTACTTCCAACATTATGTATAGCTCACTCTTTACTTTCTCCTTATATTTGGGATTCAATATGTAGGGTCTCTGCTTGACTGGCTTTGCATTTGGATTCAAGGGGATATTCATCTCTCCCATGGTCCCTTTAATGCCCTTCATATCAGTGAACTTGGTTGAAAACAATTCTTGGTATTCATGTAGTAGTTCTATGATCTTGTCAATAGTGGCATCATCCCAATAATCTCCAACGTTTGTGAGTTTAGGTGCTTTCTCTGTTCCAATGTTAGCTTTCTTGATTTTGATTGGTTGTCCAATAAAAGGTAGTTTGACTCCTGGTCCTTCTATCTCTCTCTGTCCTTATGTTTCTACGATGTTCACATTCCTAGGATCATCATCTTCATCAGCATTGATGTTGTAACAACCTTGCAATTTTTTAAGAGGTGCAGTCCATTCATCCTTATCTTTCTCCAGAGGGAGGTTAGGTTCCTCCCCAAATATATTCTTTCTTATGATCTGTAAATCTTGATCCACTATAGGAAATTGACTTTCAAATACAAATGTAGCTACAAAATTCTGAGTCATACCAGGCCAATCTGAGGTGGTGAGGCATGGTTCTACTTGTAGGTACCAATTGATGGGCATTGTACCCAAAGTGTTAATGAATTTATGCACCCACTACTCTTGAGGAATGTTTCTCTAGGCCTCCTCACAACTTCGCACATGGTCCTTCAGACAGCTTCGGCCTGTGTATCGAACTTTGCATATTTCTATTTGTTTTGAGAAGCGTGCTGTCATCAAAGTGCGACATTGCACCCAGTCTACGATGTTTTGTTTATGTGTTCCCCACCATCTTGTCGGAGTTTCTTTCAGGGCTTCATCCAGTGCCAACAACCTTTGTTGTACTGGTACACTTTCTTCAAATTCCAACAAGAAAGCATCTAGATTATTTAAACCATCAAACGTGGGTAGATTACTTACTTGTGTTCCGATCCAATGAACTTCTTTTGTTAATCTAGCACATCTCTGCGCAGAAACTTCATATATTTTGTTCTTCTAGTTCTCTAGTTCTTCCTTTGAGTCTGATGAACATGCCTTGTCACTTCACTGGCTTAAATTCCCATCTTGTATAGGATTAATGTAATCATGTTGTCTTTCTGTCAGTTTATATATGTTCTCAAGCTCATAAGCATGATCTTCTTCTCTGATGGGTTTCATGTATTTACGACCTTTATCAAGATCTAGAGGTGTAATGACCCTAAGGCCATCACCTTCAAATGTAATTCTTATTTTCTTCAAATCAACCACAGTATAATTATCGAAAGCCCAATCAATTCCTAACAGTGCAAGATAAGGACATTTATCATCAACTATTTCAATCACCTTGAAGTCTGCAAATTTCCTTACTCTGTTGATGTCCATAGGGACATACTACAACCTTCCAAAGGGGCTTATTGCCTATTGATTATCCATCCTAATCCTGATAGGGGAATAGATCAACCTAGGTTTTCCCATTAGTGCCCAGGTCTGCTTTGTCATGACATTGACTTCCAACCCTAAGTCAAGGACCACATAGTCTATATCATAATCTCCAATCTGAGAATTAAGGTGTAGTTCCTTATTTGTCCTTCTCTTTTTAGATACTTGATGTACTACTCTAGTCAGTAAGGGATCTACCTTTCCTAGCTCATACTGTTTGATCAAATTGTGTAACTCTTGTACACCTCTTTCATCCTTTATCAAATTAATGCAACTGTATAAGAATTCCATAAGCTTACTTACCTCTTTTCCTTCTCCAGGCGAAGCAGACTGATCAAATGCTAGATGCATTCAACATTCTCTTACTTCTGGTTGTGCCTTTGATGAAGAAACATGATCTCCTCCAAATTATTTGCATTCCTCTTCAAATGTTTTCTTTTATTTCCTTGGATCAAACTCTTGTGTCTTCTCTGTAAGTTTTATGACCCTTTATTCTTCGGTAGTCTTCCCTGGGGTCACTCTGTATTCTCCTATAACAATGCCTCCTCTAGTGATTACAACAACTCTAGGATCCCCTCCATGAGGTTCTGCTGATATCAATTGTACTTGTTGGTTTCCTCCTCGTCTCTCCTGAAATTTGGCTAGCAGCGCAGGACAATCTTCAATAACATGTTTGAATGAGTTGTAGTAGCTGTAAGTGGTACGTGGGTTCTGACAGACCCTTTCCAAATGTCCTGGTTGTGCATAGTTATAACAAATGATCTAACCTCGACCTTGACCCATGCCTCCTGCTCATCCTCTTAGTATGAATCCACCACGAGGGTTGAAGTTTCCTCTTCCTGGAGAGTTAAACTGTGTAGTATTTCCTTCCTGATGTACTTCACCTTGAATCCTATATGCATCTCTTGATCTTTCATGAAATAGGTCATAAGCCCTACAATATTTCTCGTCATGCCCCATAGATTTATAGAATGTGCAATAAAAATTGGTAGGTGTGTGAACATATTTTTTCATATAGGAGCATTCACCAGGACAATGTCTATTTCTACATACTTCACACCAAGGTAGAGTAACCTTCTCCAAAGGGCTCGAAGCTCCAGAAGCTAAGTACTCCTGAAATCGGGGATAGTGCTCCTTCTCATGGCCTTATGATTTTCATATGATACACTAGATATCTTCTCTTTTGTATTTTCCCTTGTCTTTCTTCATATCTTCGACCTACAAAGATAAGCTAGTTAACTGACTTAGAATTTGACTCATACCTAAGTTGGATTCTCCCATAGGGGATTATTCTAATTTCATGGCGATCTCTAATTCCTCAGCCTGTGAAGCGATCTTTAGTTGTATCAGAGGTACTCTGATGTGGGGCAAGAGGGCAACAATGAACCATTCCTTGTTCTGCTCGTTTGGGATTTGAAAATTCAACAGGACCATTAAGGTCTTAAACCTCTGATCGAACTCCCAAGAAGTTTTAGCTACTCTTTTCTTGATTTCCTTCAGTTTTGTAATGCATTGTGACTCTAACTTGGGTTTCTTGAATTCTGCACTCAATGCATTCTTGATCTCATTCAACGGTTTAGGCTGTGCAATTCCTTGGATGAGTTTCATGTACCAATTCAATGCGCGGTCTCTTAGGGTAGTACTAAATTGAGCTCTCTTAACTACATCGTCAATGACATTCTTAATACTCCATACAGCTTCACATAAAAACTAGTGTTGATCAAGATCTTTAGATCCATCTCCCTTAAAGATAGGTAGCCTCATCTCATCTGCCATAGATCTTCCTAGATTTCTTGACTGAGTATGTACTGAACTGCTAGTAACAGTGCTCTGATTGCTTTGATAACTTTGATTACTCTGGTTACTTAATGTTGTTAAAACAACAAGAGGAGTAATAGTACTTACTTCAGCAATCTGTGTAGTTCCTGAAGTTTCTGACTCTTCTTGACGAGGTTCTTCAGTCTCCCCTTCCTCTTCCCTAGAGGAATATGAATGTTTCTCGTTCAATAGCTCTTCTTCTTCTCCACTATAGAACCATTCATCCTATAGTGGTTCATGGCTCTTCTCAAACAAGTTCACCAGAGGAACCTCTCTGAAGGTCCTCCCACTGTGCGTATGTCCAACCTTTGTGTCATTGTCGTTGTCTGAATTCTTAAACATTAGCTTTCAATTGAACCACTTACTGTATCTTCAATATGTTCTTCTCTTGCAATAACATCTTGATCTTCAACTTTAAGTATTGTAAAAAGTTTCCTCTAGGTCCCTTGAATAAATATCTCTCTGCTTGGTTGTATGACTCTACTCTGTCAATGAAAAACTCAATGATGTACCCTCCAATAATACTATCAAACTAGTGATCTACTGCTCTTGACATGGAATTATCATCTCTCTTGAACTTCTTGATCAACGTCGATGTCCAAACCGCAGGTAGTCTAGATATGATCTCAAACTGTGTATCTACTAATCTAGTTAACCACTTGTATATCTCCTTATGAATTCCTCCAAAGAAAATCTCATGTAGATCGGTAAAGATATACCTTCCCAACTAGTCTTCTGTACTGAGTTTAGGGTTCTTGTTTTGGGCTTCAGAAAAGTCTGTTTCTTGTTCCTCTATCCACTTCTAAATCTCTATATTTGATGGAAACCACCTTGACATTCCCTCAAGAATATCCTGGCCCCGAAAACAAAACCATTTGTTGGCACAGGGACAAACCCAGGGTTCAACTCTAACAACACACCAACAAGCCCTAAATACTGGCCCTTTCGGCAACACCTGCAAAGCAAATGCAGTCTCACCCGAAGTAGCAATAGGGGGTTGCAGGACACAGGTGTCTACAACCAGAGGAAATGCAAGTGAATCCAAGGTAATGATGCACAAAGACCTGATTATTCCTACCCAACATAAACCTACTTCGAATAGTTATATATCATATCTAACATACTAATGCCTCAACAGAGTAATAACAACAAAGAACACAACATCAATCATACATATCAACAGGATATATGTGGTTCACCCTCATGCCTTATGATATATTAGATGAAATAATACAGTTCTATCTACACTCTTAGCTCCCAGATCTTTCTCTCTCCCTCTCCTCTCTTCTCTCCCCTTCCTACACACCGAACTGTAGGGTTGATATTCTCACCCAGCTAAAGATCTTACAATACCAGAAGGCTCTTTCACTCAACACTTCTCTCTCTCACCACAACAATGAAAAACTCTCAATCAAATTAACACCAACCCCTACCAGGTCTTCTAGACCTTTATTTATACATTACAACATCTCACCAACAACCTTAGGCTGAAACCTAGGTGTCAAAACCCTAGGTGTCTAAACCCTAGTTGAACTTGACCCACTTTTTCCGGGCTTTGCCAGCCTATCTTTCCATCTTTCCCATGAGGTGCTCCAAAGCATCCAATGGTGGATTCTTTCACTTGTTGAGTTGTCCATGATCCATCTTCCTTGTTGATCTATTCTCCTTGATCTTCTCGTCCAGCGGTTCATTTTCATGTACTTCGCTCCTTCTTTTCTTTCCTTTGGCCACTTCAACCCAATCTCAGTCCATGCGTCTTCCATGCAGTTCGCACTTCGTCTTTTCTCTTTATTTTTCTTCTCTTTCTTTCTTAATCCATACCCAAGGGCCAACAATGCATATCTTCCTACACAATCTTAATCAAGTGATATCCAAAGAATCCTTCAGTAAATGAGTAAGCTTCATGTCCTCTTACATTCTCCAAAACTTCATCTGTAAATCGGGTAGGAAATGGGTCATGCAAGCAAGAATCATTCAATTTCCATAGATCCACACAAATTCTTATTCAACTTGTTTTCTTGTCCTGAATCACCATTAAGCTAATCCATTCTAACTCTACAATAGGTTCAATAATCATAGCTTCCAACATTCTATCTATTTGTGCTTTCACTTTCTGCTTATATAATGGGTTCAATCGATACGGTCTCTACTTTACTATCTACACATCCAACTTCGAGGGGATCCTAATTTCCCCTATCTCCCCAGCAATCCCTTTCATTTCTGAAAATGTAGTTGGAAAAAAGTCTTAGTATTCGCACAATAAATCAACAATCTTCTCGGCAGTTTATTCATTCCAGTAATCTTCGATTTTTGCGAACTTGGGTTTATCCTTCGTACCAATATTTACCTTGGGATTTTTCAAAAGATTTTCATACTCAACATATTGAATCTCGGGGCCCTTTATTACTCACTCTACTTCGATTGCTAGTATTTGCAAATTTCTCATGTCTTTGTCTTCCTAGTCTTCTCCAACAATGTTATAGCATTCCAAAACCTCTTGAATAGTTATTGAATATCTGGGTGCACTACATAAGGGTCTTGGTATCGTCGAGTCTTCTGGTGTAAATATCTTGTTCTTGATAATCTGCAGAGTTGTATCTATTGAAGGGGAATCATCTTCAAAATTGAAGGTTACCTTGAAGTTGTGAGTCAAATATTTCCAGTTTGTTTCTTCTCTGCGTACTTCTAGTTCTAAATATTAGTTCTTCGGTATCACATCCAAAGTGTGTACAAACAAGTGCATCCATTCCTGCTTAGCTACTGAGCTCCATGTCGCACTGCACTGTGTAAGATGATCTATAGGAAAAATCAACCCAATATACTTTTGTGCAGTATATTCAATGTCTGTTCTAAAAATGACATGTAACATCCTTCTGCATTGCTGCCAATTCTTTATTTTATCCTTATGCGTAGCCCACCATCTTGGAGGAGTTGCTTTCAATGCGATATCTAAAGCTAGCAATCTATGTTGATATGGTATCTTCAATTCAAATTATTTTACAAAAATGTCTACATCTGTTAGTCTATCAAACTTCTGGGGATCACATACCTCAGCTCCAATACAACGCAATGTGTAGGTAATATGAGCACATCTCCTTGTAGATACTTCATTTAATCTCTATTGCTAATTTTCCAAGACTTCTTCTAAATTCAACGTGAAAGAACTGATACTTTTCCAACTAAGTACACCCTCAGTGGTAGGATTAATATAGTCATCCATATGCATGATAACATTGTAAAGGTTATCGAGTTCTTTTCCCCTTGCTATCTCCACATATCAACTTCCTTTCGTGGGATCCAATGGTGTAGTAACTCTCAAGTCTTCTACTTCATAAATCATTTGTCTATTTTTCATATCAATAATGGTATGGTTATCGAAAGCCAAATTGATTAAAAGTAATGTTGGATAAGGTTTACTATCATCCACTATCTTGATCACTTCAAAATCTATTGTGTTGTGCACTCCATCGATGTTAACATTCACCCYTGTCGGTATTCCAATCAGAACAAACTTGTGTTGTTTTTCTTGCCTCAACTGAATTGGTGACCAAATCAAATTTGGTTTTCCCATCATTTCACATGTCTACTTCGGAATGACATTCACATCAGATCCCATATCTAAGATGATAGTATCCATGTTGTAGTCTCCTACCTACGCATTAAGTTGAAATTCCCTATTCATCTTTTTCTTGCGTTTCACCTGGTTAAGTACTCACTGTGCACTAGGTGCTTCTTTATCTTGCATGAATTGGTCAATCATCCTTTGCAATGCATTCAATGTAGTTTTATCCTTCATTAGTTCTAAGCAACTCTTTAAGAAATTTTTTAGAGTACTTACTTTCTCAATTGTCTTTTATGTCATTGAGTGGTCATAGGCTAGAAGCATATCATACACAGGTGGCCTGTCATTACTCAGATTGTGAAGTTGATGCTACCCATTATGTTTTTAGCAGCTCCTTCCTTTCTTTCTTATATATGTCTATCTCTTCTGAGGATCAAACATCGAAGGAGGTTCTGCTGATTTCCTAACCCACTAGTCAGTTTGAATTCATTTTTCTATCGCATCAGCTCCTATTCTTTCTCCTTCATGCATAACTTTTTCTACCCTTGGTCGATTAGCATGATCTTCCACTGTTATCATCTACACACTCTATTTCCTGTTTTCCTACCACTTTGCAATAAGACGCGAAAAGTATTTCATCGCATGATCCAATTTTCTACAGTAATGAACGTTGTACAAGGATTTAAACAATCTCGCACTGAATTACCGGGATGGTTACAGTTATAATAGATAATCAATCCTCTTCCTCTGTCGAATACTCCTCTTCCCCTACCTATGAATCCTCCTCTTCCTACTTGATTGCATCCCCTTAGAGTATTATATATTGATACTCCTCCTTTTGGTCCTTCTTCCCTTTGAACTTTGTATGAATCTATGGTGTGTTCTCTCATGAGATCGAGTGCATGACAGTCCTTCTCGTCATGTTCCACTGACTTACAAAAATTACAAAACAAACTTTTGGCGGTTCTATGATACTT
>JASDQU010374019.1:57678-71474 GCA_032191745.1 Picea mariana | reverse complement strand
GCATTAAGTTGAAATTCCCTATTCATCTTTTTCTTGCGTTTCACCTGGTTAAGTACTCACTGTGCACTAGGTGCTTCTTTATCTTGCATGAATTGGTCAATCATCCTTTGCAATGCATTCAATGTAGTTTTATCCTTCATTAGTTCTAAGCAACTCTTTAAGAAATTTTTTAGAGTACTTACTTTCTCAATTGTCTTTTATGTCATTGAGTGGTCATAGGCTAGAAGCATATCATACACAGGTGGCCTGTCATTACTCAGATTGTGAAGTTGATGCTACCCATTATGTTTTTAGCAGCTCCTTCCTTTCTTTCTTATATATGTCTATCTCTTCTGAGGATCAAACATCGAAGGAGGTTCTGCTGATTTCCTAACCCACTAGTCAGTTTGAATTCATTTTTCTATCGCATCAGCTCCTATTCTTTCTCCTTCATGCATAACTTTTTCTACCCTTGGTCGATTAGCATGATCTTCCACTGTTATCATCTACACACTCTATTTCCTGTTTTCCTACCACTTTGCAATAAGACGCGAAAAGTATTTCATCGCATGATCCAATTTTCTACAGTAATGAACGTTGTACAAGGATTTAAACAATCTCGCACTGAATTACCGGGATGGTTACAGTTATAATAGATAATCAATCCTCTTCCTCTGTCGAATACTCCTCTTCCCCTACCTATGAATCCTCCTCTTCCTACTTGATTGCATCCCCTTAGAGTATTATATATTGATACTCCTCCTTTTGGTCCTTCTTCCCTTTGAACTTTGTATGAATCTATGGTGTGTTCTCTCATGAGATCGAGTGCATGACAGTCCTTCTCGTCATGTTCCACTGACTTACAAAAATTACAAAACAAACTTTTGGCGGTTCTATGATACTTCTTCATCAAAGGACAAGTGGTTGGATGATGATCCATTGTTCTGCATATGTCACACCATACCCCTCCTCTTGTGGCCAAGGGATTCATGGTTCCTATAGCCAGATATTCTTTAAAGGATGGACACTCATTTTGATGATGACCTTCCTTTCTACAGATAACACACCATACTTCTTTAAGATTTTCCTTCTCTTTAGCAAGCTCTTTCATGTGAATTATCAATGCTTCTAATTAGGACTGAACCTAAGCCATCCCTACACCATTTTGTCCTATAGGGGATGCTTCCAACTTCATGGATATCTCTAGATCTTATGTTTGCGACGTAATATCATGTTATGTGAATGGGCATCATTTATGTAGTAACATCCCACAATAAACCATTCCCTATGTTTCTCATCTAGAATCTAGAAGGTAAATCGATCCATCAATATCTTGAATCTCTAATCAAAATCCCATATCGATTCATTCTATAATTTCTTGATCTATTTTAGTTCTGTAATACACTACGACTCAGAATTTGTTTTCTAGAATTCTTTTAACAGGGCTTGCTTGATGTTTTCCAACATTCTGGATTGTCCCGCAGGCGCATTGGACTGGTACTTCATATACCATAGTAATGCATGGTCTTTGAATGTCATCACTAAATGTGCGATTTTCACATCATCATCATGTATGTTGTTCACGATCCATATTGCTTCATAGACAAATAAGTGTTGTTTTGGATCTTTTGTCCCTACTCTGTGAAAGACAAACATTCTCAAAATGGGATCTAACCTTGCTATGGTGTAGTGCGCAGTATTCTTCTTCGGTGTTAGTAAATGACTTTTGGTTGTCGCACTAATTCCACTACTCTAACTACCTTTACTTATCTCCTTGCTTCCTTCAGTAACTACAAGTGTTTGCAACAAAGTTTCATATCTTGTAGATGCACACAAGGTCGTGGGTTTGACGCAGAGTCTGGATTGAGTGGTGGTAATGGGATGTAATGGATCTCCTTTTGATGGATTAATATGACAATATTTTTCCTTTTCCTCTCTTTATGTGCATGGTATTCCTTCGATTTGGAGTACTACACTAGTATTTATTTCCTTGACCTCATTGTGCTACTTTTCTCTATCAATCACAGTCCTATTCATATTGTACTGGAGTACTACACTATTATATATTTCCTCGACCTCACTGTGCTACTGTTCTCTATCAACCACAGTCCTCTTCCTACTGTACTGGAATCATTTTCCACTACACAACACTCCAATCTCTTCTTCCATCGCACATTCTTCTTCTCATGAAATTATTAGTCCATCTGTTTCTTATTCATTCTTTCCTAAATCCCTCTTCTCCATACAATCATACCATCCCTTGGTCATCCCCCAGTCCCCCTATGCACTAAGGTGCCTAGCTACTTGATCCGGATTATTTTCGGTACGAAATGAGAGCAAATATATAATAAAGAAGTGCACAGAGGTATCGCAAATATCCAATAATATAACAAAAATGTATCAGAGAGGCAACCATAAACACAAAGATACAGTAATACACAATTTTTATTAATGAAATAAATGTACAGAGACTGTAAAAATACAGAGTGAAAGACTCGCTAGGATGGTGGCAGCTTATCTTTGATTATAGATGTGACGACTACTTTCATTCACAATAAGATGATTACAATGAGGCTCTGAAGTCCTTTTTACAATAAAAATGAATGTCAAAAACCCTATACATCCAAAAACCTAACCTTGGGAGATGAAGCGCCAAAAGTCATGCGGGCCCTGTTTGGGTAAGTTGGTACATCAATTTCCCGGGGTCATAACTTTGGCATACTGTCTCCGTTTGACACATATAATACATTGTTAGAAAGATCTATCCGAGGAATACAAACATTGGCAAAAACATGAGAATGATTTTCGATCAGTATATGCACAAAAAATGTTGTTTAGGGCCTCAAAACGATTCTGGAAGTTCATGACCCAAAAACTGTCAAAAATAGTAAATTACCAAAATTGTCAGAAAACTGTTTTGAGCCAGTTGGAAAAGGTGGGTGGCCACCGATATCCACCTGGATCAATCCTCCCTCCTTAGGAAGCAATGTTCTCCATTGTATTGAGTGCCCGGGGGAGACAGAAAAGCGTTTTTTTAATCTACATCTTGATGAGTTGCTTTCCTTGTTGGGGAAGTTGCACTGCTTAGCTTGTTGAATGTTGTCATGAACATGTTGTTGGAAGGGTTGGACCTTTTTAACCAGTTTGGCTATATGAGGTACCTGTGTGCAGAAGGAGTCATTACACTTTGCTGGAATCTTGTCAACCTGCTTCTGTTGGATAGAAGGTGCTTGGGCCGAGGCTATTGTGGTTTCTGTATCCTTTTCTTCACCCTTTGAATAGATTATGAAGAAGCTGAATTTTGCAGTGAGATACTACTTTGTAGAACTATTTAGGTGGGACAGTGGTTGGAACTACCTCTGGTATTCTATAGAGATGATCCCCCAAAGTAACAATGACACTACAGGGTCGAGACTCATAAACAACATGGCGCTTCCACATATATGGTTGGCCCAAGAGAACATCACATACATCCAATGGGGAAACATCACATAATACCTCATCCTTGAAGGGATGTATGTTGTATGAAAATTGACACGACTGGATGACACGAAGATTTCGTCCTTGGCGAAGCCACCGGATGTTGTATGACTGCGGGTGTGGTGTTGTGGACAATCCCAACTGTTTGACGACCTATGCTGAGATGAGGTTCTTTTGGCTTCCACTATCAACAATAAAATGCAGTGAGGTCCCCTTCACCCACATCTTTGAATGAAAAAGGCACTCCCCCTCTTTAGGATCTATTGGTTCTTCTGGTTGAATTGTTGCGGTCACGATAATAGCAGTGGGGTCTACATCGATGATCTATCTTTTACCTGTATTTTCATAATCATATTTTGAATCGGGGTTCGACTCCTTGTCTTTGATATCGACCACCAATGACTGTCTTGAGCGACATTCATCGGTGTTGTGCCAAGGGATTTTGTGGAAATCACACCATTTTTTGGTGTCCTTCTTTGTCTTTCCATGATTGTTCTTTTCCTGTGCCTTGGATTGATTTTTGGGAGACTCTTTGTTAGGGTCGTCTTTATTATACATTGGTTTTTGCATATTTGCAGACCCAAACTCCCGTTTGTTCTAGTGCTTAAATTTCTACTCGATTTTAACAGCATATCGATAAGCAACATCGAGTGATGATATGTCGAGAAAATCCATTTCAATTTGGATGTATCTATGTATATCCCCACGATATTTCAAAACCAAATGTCGTTTGGAGTCTTTGATACCGATATTGGTGTGCAAGGTATGGAAGGTATTGGTGAAATCTGGAACTGCTTGTCCCCTCTCTTGCTGCAATGTGTTCCATCTCATGTACTGGTCCTCATAGTTTCCAATAGGGTAATATTGTTCCTTTACCGCATCCACAAAAAAATCCCATGTGGGCTCGGCCCCATATATTCCTGACTCCTCTGTGGAACTTTTCTCCCAGTAAGTTTCCCACCAATGTTTGGCATGGGGGAGAGCTTTAAGAAGTGCGAAGGTGATTTTTTCCCTGTCGAAAAAATTATGAACAAAGAAATAACCTTCTAACAGATTTAACCATTTGTCTAGGGCATCCACATCTATCCAACCTTCAAATACAGGAATATAAAAATTAACCTATAACTTGAAAAGAGAGGTTCTTCCAAAGTGGTTGTTTGATGAATATGCACATGTTTTTATCAGCAGGCATTGAAGGATGTGGGAAAAATACTCCATCATTTCGTCCCTCTATTGCGTGAGAGCTTGCTCAAGAAACAGATTGATAGAATCTTCTGCTCTGTCCTTTTTCTTTTCTTCTCATGCCCATGGAGGGTTTTTTGGGCATGTGAGAGCAATTTTCTTCAAGAGAGAAAATATCGAGACCCAACTTGCTATACTCGGACCTCGTCGGGGACATGCACTAAAAAAAAATGATCAAGAGCAGCCTACTTTGATACCACTGATCCAGATTATTTTCGGCATGAAATGAGAACAGAGATATAATAAAGAAGTGCACAAAGATATCGCATATATCCAATAATATAAAAAAAATGTATCAAAGATGCAACTATAAACACAGAGATACAGTAATACACAATTTCTATTAATGAAAGAAATGTACAGAGACTGTAAAATACAGAGTGAAAGACTCACTAGGATGGTGGCAACTTATCTCTGAGAAGAGATGTGACGGATACTCGCATTCACAAGAATATGATTACAATGAGGCTTTGAAGGCCTTTTTACAATAAACAGGAATGTCAATAACCCTATACATCCAAAAACCTAACCCTGGGAGATGAAGCGCCAAAAGTCCTGTGGGCCCCGTTTGGGTAAGTTGGTACATCAATTTCCAGGGGTTGTAACTTTAGCATACTATCTTTGTTTGACGCAAATGATACATATTTAGAAATATCTATCTGAGGACTATAACTTTTGGTAGAAAATAGATGACCAAAAAGTGTCGTTTAGGGCCTCAAAACGGCTCTGGAAGTTCAGGACCCGAAAAACTGCCAAAAATAGTAAATTAGCAAAATTGCCAGAAAACTATTTTGAGCCAGTTGGAAAAGGTGGGTGGCCATCGATATCCACCTGGATCACTACTAGGGTGATCGGATTCCAACTTTATAATCCCCTTATCACACAACAACATCTTGATCCATGTAGACAATGATTTAAAATATCTTTCGTGCAGACCTTTAAAGAACTCTCTTTCAGCAGTACTATATGAATGGGTACAATCTATAGAAAAATCAATAATATAACCCCGTAATACACTATCCATCCATGAATTAACTACATGTGAGATCTGATTACTTATGATATTAACTTGGTGGATCAACTCAAGGGTCCAACTCTTTGGAACAAAAGTGAAAAATGTTCCGTTAATTTTAGCTAACCTTTGTAACCACTCAACCAAAACTATCAATAAATGAAAAAAGAAAATATCATGCAAGTATGTAAATACATACCTCTGTAGCCACTTCTTCCAGTTGATCTGTGGGCTCTTATTATGATCTTTGGAAAACTTGTGCTCCTTTACTTCTAACCATTGTCCAATCTCTTCCTTATTCATCCTCCTCATTTGTAGATCATGGTACCAACAACAAAACCATTTGTTGTCACATAGTGGGTAGACCCAAGGTTCAACATGAATTCACCAACAAATCACTCATATACCGGCCCTTTCAACATCACCCGCAAGTAGATGAAGTCTTACCTGAGGTATTTATGGGAACTGCAGGAACCAGGTTTCCACAATGATGAAGGGATGGGAGGAAACCCTCATAACCATTATAGTTAGAATTAGTTCATTATACCTTATATTATGTGCATAGAAACATCACAACATGTAACATATTCAGAATAACAGACATATATCATATTCATGCAATAAAAACAACAACACACACATCATGACACTTAGACACCATATTTAACATGGTTCACCCAATATGGGATACGCCCACAATGGTTGAATTATTATTATATTATTCAGAATCATCCATTACAAAATATGTGTGTTGTGTTCATACATCATGCCTTCAACGTTTTCCTATCTCTCTATGTATTTATGTCACTCTTCACTCTTTCATCCTTGCATATATTGCATCGTATAAATTCCCTCCTTAATATTCTACTCATACTTTGTCAATACTTGAATTCTCTTTATCCCAAAACCCTTACATATTTATACAATTACAATAGGGGTTAACCCTTATCAATAAACCCAAAATGTCTAACGGCTTCAACAGTCTTCCTTCCTATTAAATCCTAGGTCTACACCTCTTCCTTCTACTCATCAAACCAACTTGTTCATCTATCAACCTAGCCCTTAGTTATTTTTTATTCTTCACTGTGTGTTAAGTCAATTTGTTTTATGCCTCTCCCTTCTTTGCTTATGATTAATTGTTTTTCTTTTCATGAGATTAATTCAAGTCTTGATTTGAGTTTGGATAAGTTCTATCACCATGGTTTATGTCACAGATGGATCACAAGAGAATTAGCCTAAGCCTACAAGTATAAAACTGTTGATTGCAATAATGCCAACATTCTTTCAATCAACATACAAACTCTGTTTTATGATTTTTTATGGTTTAAAACATATTTCAAAGTTTGAATAAAAGTGCATTGGCACCCAAATCGTGCTCACAGGTTCCTATCACCCTTGAAATCGTGTGCATTTGATATAGATTTTATGAGAAGAAAGAAATGAACACAAGTCTATATTATTAACACATAGATTCAATGAACAATAAAAAAGATATAGTAAAACTTGGATTCTATTAATAAAGAAATATGTTGAAACTGTAAAATGCAGACTAAAACTAGCTTGCTAGAATGGTGGCGGCTTATCTCTAAGAAGATATGTGACGACAACACTCATTCACAAGAAGATGAGTATAATTAGGCTCTGAAATCCTTTTTACAATAAACATGAATGCTAAAACTATAGACATCCAAAAACCTAACCCTAAGAGATGAAGCACCAAGAGTCATGTGGGCCCTGCTGGACTAAGTTGGTACATCAACTTCTCGGGGTCGTAACTTTTGCATACGATCTTCGTTTTAGAAACACGATAGCCCTTTGGAAATGTCTATCCAAGGAATACAAATTATGTCTTCATACTTTGACTCCATCTATAATATAACCATGGCGAGCCCTAAAAACACTATTTAGGGCCTCAAAATGGCCCCAGAAGTTTAGGACCCGAAAACTAGGAAAAAACTGTCAAACTAAAAAAATGGCAAGATGAGACAGTCGAAATAGGTGGGTGGCCACTGATATCCACCTGGATCAATCCTCCCCCCCTTAGGAACAAATGGTCTCCATTTCTTTTGGTTCCCCCATCATATGAGGAAAATTCTGTTGAAGTTGGCCCCAGGTGAGCCACTTTCCTTGGTGTAGGAGTTTCCTTGCTTTGACAACCTGGTAAAGTTGGATCCTCTATTGGTGAGTGCCCTTGACCCGTGTGTCCACAATATGATCAGTAGATGCTTGTTCTATGCAGTCAAGGTTGAGCTCTATTGGTGTCAATTTTTATGCTATCTCTGAGGTGTCCAATAATGGTGGAAAATATGGCTAAAGGAGATCCCCATTGAACATTGCGTGCAAGCCAAGGAATGGGGGAGTATTGAGCTCAAAATAATTGTCGCCCACAACCTTGGTGATGGTGTAAGGTCCATAGAGGAATGGACGAAGCTTTCGATGGGGCCCTGTAAGGCGTTCTTTATTCAAGTGCAACCAAACTCTATATCCCACCTGAAACTTGTGTGGCACCCAATGTTGACCATGGCGTTGTTTGTACTTGGCATTGGATTTTTGTAAAATATCCTGAACCTGTTGGAAGATGTGTTGGATCCGCTCAATGAACTGGGTGGCTTTGTTAGCTTCATTTTGAGCATGGGACGAGTATGCCTGGGTGGTTGTAAGGAGTAGTGCAACATCCATGGGACCCAATGGCTGAAATCCCATCCCCACTTGAAAGGGGTTGTGGTCAGTTGAGATATGAATGGATTTGTTGTAACTGTGTTGAACATAGGGAAGACTCTCATCCCATGTGCAGGGGTGCTTGGAATTGTACATGCACTGGATATGCACAATCATCCAGTTGAAGACCTTGGTTTGGCCATCTATTTGGGGGTGGAAGGAAGTGGATTTTGTGAGCGTGGTGTCCATAAGTGACCAGAGACTCGACCATAATTTGTTGAGGAACCGACTATCCCAATTTGAGATAAAGGTTTTTGGTATTCCAAAATGTACCCACACTCATTCAAAGAAGAGCTTGGTAGTGGCCTCTGTTGTGATGTTCTTCTTGTAGGCAGCCATAATCACCATCTTGGAAAAGCGATCAGCAACCACAAAAACACAGTCATTTCCCCTCTTGGTGAATGGAAGGCCCGACATGTAGTCCATTGAGATGGATTCCCACTTCCTATCAAGAGTAGGTAGAGGGGTGTATAGGCCTTGTTTCTTAGTGCTCGGTTTGGAAATAGCACAGTGAGTGCAGGACCTGATATACTTGTTGACATCCTGTCGAAGTTTTGGCCAGTAGAAATGTTGTTGCAATAGTGCCATTGTCTTTTCTATGACGAAGTGTCATGCCACCCAACTGTAGTTGGATTCCCAAATCATCTTCGCTCACTTCTTTGATGGAATTCAGAGATGTCCTAGACAGCATAACATCTCATTCTGAAGATGGAAATTAATGACAATTTTGTTTTCACCCAACATCTGGTAGGTGGTGGTGAAATTAGGATCTTTCTCATAGAGTTGGGGCATTCGGAGGTCTTGTGGCCACAAGAGTATAGCATCGTGGTGAGTGTGGCGATTGGAGGTTGGATGAGGGAATCAATGGAACGGTTGGTACTTCATGTCTTATACTTGATGTTGAGGTGGAACTACTGCAAGTATGTGAACCACTTCTGATGGAGGTCATTCTCCAATTTTCCTTGTGTCTTCATGAACTGCAATGAATTATGATCGGTGTGGATGATTGTCTCCTTCCATAGAATGTAATGCCTCCATTAGCAGAAAGCTTGCACAATGAAGTACATTTCTTTGTCATATGTAGTGTACTTACATATGACATCTGATAGTGTCTCACTATGATAGGCCACGGGGTGGCCGTGCTGAGTGAGAGCTTCACCCACATCATAGTATAAATCATATGTCTCAATCTCAAAGGGTTGTTGCAGGTCAGGTAATGAAAGAACTAGGGATGAGCACAAGAGCTACTTTAAATCATAGAATGTTTTTTGTTGGGATAGGCCCAAAAAAAACTTTTCCTTACCACCACCTCTGGTCACTTGGTTGAGGGCCCATGCAATATGGGAGAATCCCAACACGAACCTGTGATAGAAATTGGCAAGGCCTAAGAAGCTATGAATCTTAGTGAGTGTGGTTGGGTTTGGCCAATCACAGATGACCTAGATCTTGTTTGGATCCACATGCACATCATGATTATCAATTATGTATTCTAGGTACTAGACCCTATCCATTCCGAAGGAGCATTTATTCAAGTTGGTATATAGCTTGTGTTGCCACATAGTGTGAAAAACCTGCTAAATATGTTGCAAGTGTTCCTCCCAAGTCTTGTTGTATATGAGGATGTCATCCAGATACACCACTACAAAATAATTAGTGAACGACCACAAGATATCTTCCATCATCCTCAGGAAAGTTGTTGGTGCATTTGTCAAACCAAATGGCATGGCTAGCTATTCAAAAATACCTTCTTCTAACCTGAAATCAATCTTCCATACATATGTTTTCTCTATTGGGACCTGATGGTGGTTAGACTTCAGATCAATCTTACTGAAGTATTTGGCCCCCTGATCAAGGAGATCGTCGATTCGTGGAATCTGGTACCGGTTCCTTACTTTGATTTTATTTAGAGCTCGGTAATCAATGCAGAGTCACCAGGTCTCGTCTTATTTCTGCACAAGAATGATTGGGCTTCCACAAGGTGATGAGTTGGGTTGAATGTGACCCTTGTGGAGAAATTATTGGATCTGGCGCTTGATCTCATCACTTTCTAATAGAGAGCAATGACATACTATCCCATTTGATAGTGGTGCAACAGGGTTCAAGTCGATGGAATGATTGAGCTGACAGTGCATAGGTACTCGAGTAGGTGAGGATAAGATGTCTTTATATTCTTCCACGACTTTATCCACTTGCTTCTGCTGCATGGAGAGGTCGTTCGTGGAGGCCATGGATGTGGCTGCAATCTTTCGCTCACTGTAAGAGCGAATCATGAAGAATAAAAACTTCTCATTCTGAGAGATGACCTTCCTGCATTACTTGGAAGAGATCAAGTAAATGTTAGTAGGTGGGACTACCTCAGGTATCCATACAAATTCCTATCCAAAGTAATAATAACATTGCAAGGCCTAGACTCATATACAACATGAAATTTCCATAAATAAGGTTGGCCCAAAAGAACATCACAAACTGCAAGGGGAGAAACATCACACAATACCTCATCTTTGAAGGGCTTGTTTCCATAGGATAGGTGACACTGTTGGATGAAACGAAGATCGCTTCCTTGGCAGATCCATTCGATGGTGTAGGGCTATGGGTGCAACGTTGTTGGAAAGGAAAACCGCTTGACGACCTCTACTGAGATGAGGTTCTTCTGACAACTTCTATCAACGATAAAGTGCAGCAGGGTGCATTTAATCCATATATGTGAAAGAAAGAGATGATCTCCTTCCTCTGGCTCATTAGGTTCACCAGGTTGGATCTTGGTGGTAGAAATGGTGGCACTAGGTTCCGCGTCAATGATTTGTCTCCCCTTTTTTGGTTCTAACTCAGAGTAGGAACCCACATCTGATTTAGAGGATTTCATCTCAGCCACCAATGACTTCTTTGAGCGACAATCAACAACGTTATGCCAGTGGATCTTATGGAAGTTGCACCACTTCCCAGTGTCTTTCTTTATCTTTCCATTATCCTTCTTTGTTTTTGGCTTACAATGGTTATCCTGAGGCTGTCCATATTTTCTCTACCCTTTCTTATATGGGTTGGGACTGCCCTTGCCCTACTTATGCTATGAGGGGCTCCGAGACCCAAACTGTCGCGATTTTTGTTTAATATTTTGCTTGAATTTGAAGGCATATTGATAGGCCGCGCCCAAGGACAATATGTCCATAAACTTCATTTCTTTTTGGATGTATCTATGCAGACCACCACAGTACTTGAGCACTAGATGTCACTTAGAATATTTGATACCCAACTTGGTATGCAAGGTATGGAAGATATTTGTGAACTCTGGAACTCCTTGGTCCCTTTGCTATCGCAGTGTGGTACATTTTGTATATTGGTCGTCATAACTTCTGACAGGGAAATATTGTTCTTTAATAACATCCCTGAAGGACTCCCAGGTGAGTGTGACTGTAAATAATGAGGGTTCCTCTATTTCCTTTTTCTCACAAAAACTATCCCACCAATATTTGACATGGGGGACAACTTTGAGGAGCACGAAAGTAATGTTTTCTCTATTCAAAAAGTTATGGACAAAAAAATACCCTTCTAGTAGATTCAACCATTTGTCTACATCATTTGCATCTATATGACCTTCAAATATAGGAATATCAAATTTGATATGTACCTTGAAGGGGGCGAGACCTCCGCTTGAGGGAGATTCATCGCCTATTGGTAGCCATTGAAGGATTTGCACAAAACTATTCATCATCTCGTTCCTTTGTTGTGTGATGGATTCCTTGAGGGCCAGTTTGAAAGGATCCCATTTCCCTTCATATTTCTTTTCTCCTACCATGGATGGTCGCTTGGGCATACGAGAGCCTTTTTCTTCAAGAGAAACAAGCTCAAGACCCAATTCTTTGTACCCTGACCTCGTCGGGGACATGCATTAAGAATGACAAGGAGAAGATCGCTCTGATACAACTGATCCATATTTTATGAGCATAGAAAAATGAATACAGATCTATATTATTAACACGGAGATTCAATGAACAATAACAAAGATACAGTAAAACTTGGCTTCTATTAATAAATAAATATGTTGAAACTGTAAAATGCAGACTAAAACCAACTTGCTAGAATGGTGGTGGCTTATCTCTAAGAATAGATGTGACAATTGCGCTCATTTGCAAGAAGATGAGTACAATGAGGCTCTAAAATCCTTTTTACAATAAACATGAATGCCAAAACCCTAGACATCCAAAAACCTGACCCTAGGAGATGAAGCGCCAAGATTCATGTGGGCCTACTTGGGGTAAGTTGGTACATCAACTTCCCAGGGTCGTAATGTTTTCATACGATCTTTGTTTTAGGCGCACGATAGCCCATTTGAAAGTTCTATCATATCCCAATAGACAACTAATGAGGGTCCAAGGATTGTTCCCTAGATCCACAACTCCCGAACTAACTAGACAAGCATCCATGTTGAGCTTTTACTTACACTTTATCCCTTCTCTAAATGTGCAAATACCTCTACTGCACCTTTGATTTTGGAGATTCATCATCATTTATTTCACAAACAAATGATAATGCTAATATAATTGCAATAATTAACAAAAACTAAAACTAATATAATCACTTTCTCTATTATGTAAATAACAATTCATCCATTTTTTGCATTGAATTATTTGCACAATGGGCCTTCTCCTACTCTTCCCAATGGCACATCAATCTTCCTTCTAGACTACAGGAACGCACTCTTTTCTCCAACTGATACACGGACAATAAGGATGCCACCCCCATCGAGAGTTGAACTATGGAAGGACAAATGGGACTAAGAACTTCAGTAGTATATATTGATCTCACAAGGATAACCTGCAATATTTTAACAAGCACATGTAGATTCACATATGCACTCATCATTACATCAATAGACATTACTAGCATATCATTGCATCTAGATATAACAATTGAGAAATTATAACGTAAGAATAGTCTCTAGCCTCTAGGTCGTTGCATCTGGAAATAACTATTGAGAAATTATAACGTAAGAGTAGTCTCTAGCCTCTAGGTCAGATCTCTTACTATACAGATCTCAATGTTCACGCGACACTCGTGACTCCTCTATGTGCAAAAATGGTTTTGGCACACAACGGAAAACAACAACTCAAGTAGACAACAATTCTCTTCACACACCAAACAATCACTCACAAAACAACTAATCTACTATGGCCCACTAATTATATTCATATCCTACGAAGTACTACATCTAACAAGTTCTCATTTTCATGGGCTCTCTCGTGAGGAAGCTAAGCCCAATCTTGCTCTACTCTGATACCAAGACAAGAAATGAGAGAGTAAACATTTCTTTACACAATAAAATATTCCGAGTATTATATGAAAATAGATGCAAATACAATAGGTTTAT
>JASDQU010374019.1:42287-56939 GCA_032191745.1 Picea mariana | reverse complement strand
CTCCTCATCACCTCTCTAAGAGGTGGGGGACATTACAGTCTCCCCTGCTTGAAATTGTTTGTCCTCAAGCAATTCCAAACCTGCTTCTCTGACCATGTGCTCCTTTTCCCAAGTGGCATCCTCAATGGGTAAATCCTTCCACCTGATCAAGTACTCCTTGATGCTTCTGTTTCTGAGCCTCTTCACTCAGATTTCCAATATCTCTTTCGGAATTAGAATAAGTTGTCCCTCTTCGTCCATGGGGGGTAATACCTAGATAGGTTTGATGTGTTGGCCGAGGGCTTTCTTACGACAGGAGACATGGAAGATGTTGTGTATTTTGCTGCTCTATGGAAGCTCCAGCTCATAAGCTATGACCCCTATCTTTCTGTTGACCCTATAGGGCCCAAAGAAACGTGGTTGTAGTTTCTCCGCTCCGCTTCTTTTAATGGAAGCCTACCTATATGGTTGCAGTCTCAGATAGACTAAGTCGCCAACCTCAAAGGTACGATCAACTCGGTGCTTGTCTGCTTAGACCTTCTGTTGGTTTTGTGCCCTTTGCAGATGATCCTTCAGTTCCCTGAGAATATCTTGGCTCTGCTCGATCCAATCCTGTACCATAGGTGCCCTGCTGTCACCAAACGCAATCTCCACAAACGATAAAGGATCATAGCTATACAAGGCTCAGAATTGTGACATGCCAATGGACATGTGTTGGGTGGTGTTGTAGCAATACTCTTCCAGATGCAACCATCTGGCCCATGCTTTATGTTGCCCCGCCACATAGTTTCTGAGGTATCCCTCCACCCATTTGTTGACTATCTCTGTCTGTCCATCCATCTGAGGGTGATAGTTGGTGCTAGGGGTCAAGGTCATACCAACCAACCTGAATAACTCCTACCAGAAAGTACTCATAAACCTGCTATCCCTATTGCTGACAATGGTCTTGGGTAGGCCATGCAACCTAAAAATCTCTCTGAAGAACAGTTCAGCCACCTGTGCTGCACTGAAGTCAGTATCTATGGCGAAGAAATGTGCAAACTTTGTTAACCTGTCCACCACTACAAATATGCAGTCCTTCCCTTGCGTCTTTGGCAGTCCAGTCATAAAATCCATGGATATGCTTTCCCACTTGTGCTCTAGAATGGGCAAGGGTTGCAAGAGTCCTGTTGGGTGCATGTGCTCATCCTTGTTTTCCTGACATGTAGTACACTCTTTGACGTGCTTAATCACATCCTCCTTGAGACCCTTCCAAGAGAACCTTTCTCTCACCTGCCTGTACGTCTTGCTGATCCCCTAATGTCCTGCCATTGGTGAGTCATGGCACGCCTGCAATACCATTCCCTATGTTGTTCATCTGGAATTTGGAAGGTAAATTGATCCATCAATATCTTGAATCTCTAATCAAAATCCCATACCGATTCATTCTGTAATTTCTTGATCTATTTTAGTTCTGTAATACACTATGACTCAGACTTTGTTTTTTGGAATTCTTTTAACGGGGCTTGCTTGATGTGTTCCAATGTTCTAGATTGTCCCACATGCACAGTGGACTGGTACTTCATATACCATAGTAATGCATGGTCTTTGAATGTTGTCACTAAATGTGCGATTTTCACATCATCATCATGTATGTTCTTCACAATCCATATTGCTTCATAGACAAATAAGTGTTGTTTTGGACCTTTTGTCCCTACTCTGTGAAAGACAAACATTCTCAAGGTGGGATCTAACCCTGCTATGATGTAGTGCGCAGTATTCTTCTTCGGTGTTAGTAAATGACTTTGGGTTGTCGCACTAATTCCACTACTCTAACTACCTTTACTTATGTCCTTGCTTCCTGCACTAACTAAAAGTGTTTGCAACAAAGTTTCATATCTTGTAGATGCACACAAGGTCATGGGTTTGACACAGAGTCTGGATTGAGTGGTGGTAATGGGATGTAATGGATCTCCTTTTGATGGATTAATATGACAATATTTTTCCTTTTCCTCTCTTTATGTGCATGGTATTCCTTCGATTTGGAGTACTATACTAGTATTTATTTCCTTGACCTCACTATGCTACTTTTATCTATCAACCACAGTCCTCATCATACTATACTAGAGTACTACACTATTATTTATTTCCTCGACCTCACTATGCTACTTTTCTCTATCAACCACAGTCCTCTTCCTACTGTACTTGAATTGTTTTCCACTACACAACACTCCAATCTCTTCTTCCGTCACACGCTCTTCTTCTCATGAAATTATTAGTCCATCTATTTCTTATTCATTCTTTCCTAAATCCCTCTTCTCCATACAATCATACCATCCCATGGTCATCCCCCAGTCCCCCTATGCACGAAGGGGCCTAGCTACTTGATCCAGATTATTTTCAGTACGAAATGAGAGCAGAGATATAATAAAGAAGTGCACAGATATATCACAAATATTCAATAATATAAAAAAAATGTATCAGAGATGCAACCATAAACACTGAGATATAGTAATACACAATTTCTATTAATGAAATAAATGTACAGAGATTGTAAAAATACAAAGTGAATGACTCGCTAAGATGGTGGCAGCTTATCTTTGATTATAGATGTGACGGCTACTTGCATTCACAAGAAGATGATTACAATGAGGCTCTGAAGTATTTTTAATAATAAAAATGAATGTCAAAAACCCTATACATCCAAAAACCTAACCCTGGGAGATGAAGCGCCAAAAGTCATGTGGGCCCCGTTTGGGTAAGTTGGTACATCAATTTCCCGAGGTCGTAACTTTGGCATAATGTCTCTGTTCGACACATATAATACATCATTAGAAAGATCTATCCGAGGAATAAAACTATTGGAAAAAACATGAGAATAATTTTCGATCAGTATATGAACAAAAAATGTTGTTTAGGGCCTCAAAATGATTCTGGAAGTTCAGGACCCGAAAACTGCCAAAAATAGTTAATTACCAAAATTGCCAGAAAATTGTTTTGAGCTAGTTGGAAAAGGTGGGTGGCCACTGATATCCACCTAGATAAATCCTCCCTCCTTAGGAAGAAATTGTATCCATTGTATTGAGTTCTCGGGGGAGACAGAAAAGTGTTTGTTGAATCTGCATCTTGATGAGCTACTTTCCTTGTTGGGGAAGTTGTGCTACTTAGCTTGTTGAAGGTTGTCACGAACATGTCGCTGGAAGGGTTGGACCTTTTTAACCAGTCTGGATATATGAGGTACCTGTGTGCAGAAGGAATCATTACACTTTGCTGCAATCTTGTCGACCTGCTTCTGTTGGATAGAAGGTGCTTGGGCCAAGGCTGTCGTGGTTTTTGTATCCTTTTCTTCACCCTTTGAACAGATTGTGAAGAAGTTGAATTTTGTAGTAAGATACTACTTTGTGACACTGTTTAGGTGGGACAATGGTTGGAACTACCTCTGGTATTCTGTAGAGATGACCTCCCAAAGTAACAATGAGACTACGAGGTCGAGACTCATAAACAACATGGCGCTTCCACATATATGGTTGGCCCAAGAGAACATCACAGACATCCAATGGGGAAACATCACATAATACCTCATCCTTGAAGGGATGTATGTCGTATGACAATCGACACTACTGGATGACATGAATATCTCGTCCTTGGTGAAGCCACCCAATGTTGTATGACTGCAGGTGTGGTGTTGTGGACAATCCCAACTATTTGACGACCTCTGCTGAGATGAGGTTCTTCTCGCTTCCACTATCAACAATAAAATGCAGCAGGGTCCCCTTCACCCACATCTGTGAATGACAAAGGCGCTCTCCCTCTTTAGGATCTGTTGGTTCTTCTGGTTGAATTGTTGCGGTCGCGATAATAGCAGTGGGGTCTGCGTCGATGATCTATCCTTTACCTGTATTTTCATAATCATATTCTGAATCATGGTTCGACTCCTTGTCTTTGATCTCGGCCACCAATGACTGTTTTGAGCGACATTCATCGATGTTGTGCTAGGGGAGTTTGTGGAAATCACACCATTTTTCAGTGTCCTTCTTTGTCTTTCCATGACCATTCTTTTCCTGTGGCTTGGACTGATTTTCAGGAGACTATTTGTTAGGGTCGTCTTTATCATAATTTGGTTTTTGCATATTTGCAGAACCAAACTCCCATTTGTTCTAGTGCTTAAATTTCTGCTCGATTTTAACAACATATCGATAAGCAACACCGAGTGATGAGATGTCAAGAAAATCCATTTCAGTTTGGATGTATCTGTGTAGATCCCCACGATATTTCAGAACCAAATGTCATTCGGAGTCTTTGATACCGATATTGGTGTGCAAGGTATGGAAGGTATTGGTGAACTCTAGAACTACTTGTCCCCTCTCTTGCCGTAATGTGGTCCATCTCATGTATTGGTCCTCATAGTTGCCAACAGGGTAATAATGTTCCTTTACCGCATCCACAAAAAAATCTCAAGTGGGATCGGCCCCATATATTCCAGACACCTCTGTGGAAATTTTCTCCCAGTAAGTTTCCCACCAATGTTTGACATGGGGGAGATCTTTAAGAAGTGCGAAGGTGATTTTTTCCCTGTCAGAAAAATTATGAACAAAGAAATAACCTTCTAACAGATTTAACCATTTGTCTAGGGCATCCACATCTATCTGACCTTCAAATACAGGAATATAAAAATTAACTTGTACCTTGAAAGGAGAGGTGCTTCCAAAGTGGTTGTTTGATGAAGATGCACATGTTTTTATCGGTAGGCATTGAAGGATGTGGGAAAAATTCTCCATCATTTTGTCCCTCTGTCACGTGAGAGCTTGCTCAAGCAACAAATTGATAGAATCTTCTACTCCATCATTTTTCTTTTCTTCTGCCATGGAGGGTTTCTTGGGCATGTGAGAGAAATTTTCATCAAGAGATAAAAGCTTGAGACCCAACTTGCTATACTCAGACCTTGTCGGGGGCATGCACTGAAAAAAACGATCAAGAGCAACCTGCTCTGATACCACTGATCTAGATTATTTTCGGCATGAAATGAGAGCAGATATATAATAAAGAAGTGCACAAAGATATCACGTATATCCAATAATATAAAAAAAAATGTATCAAAGATGCAACCATAAACACAGAGATACAGTAATACACAATTTCTATTAATGAAAGAAATGTACAGAGGCTGTAAAATACAGAGTGAAAGACTCATTAGGATGGTGGCAACTTATCTCTGAGAAGAGATGTGACGACTACTCGCATTCACAAGAATATCATTACAATGAGGCTCTGAAGGCCTTTTTACAATAAACAGGAATGTCAAAAACCCTAACCCTAGGAGATGAAGCGCTAAACGTCATGTGGGCCCCGTTTGGGTAAGTTGGTACATCAATTTCCCAGGGTTGTAACTTTGGCATACTATCTCTGTTTGACGCAAATGATACATATTTAGAAATATTTATCTGAGGACTACAAATTTTGGTAGAAAATAGATGTCCAAAAAGTGTTGTTTAGGGCCTCAAAACGGCTCTGGAAGTTCAGGACCCGAAAAACTGCCAAAAATAGTAAATTAGCAAAATTGCAGAAATTTTTTTTGATCCAGTTGGAAAAGGTGGGTGGCCACCAATATCCTCTTGGATCACTACTAGGGTGATCGGATTCCAACTTCATAACCCCCTTATCACACAACAACATCTTGATCCATGTAGACAATGATTTAAAATATCTTTCGTGCGGACCTTTAAAGAACTCTCTTTCAGCAGTACTATATGAATGGGTACAATCTATAGAAAAATCAATAATATAACCCCGTAATACACTATCCATCCATAAATCAACTACACGTGAGATCTTATTACTTATGATATTGACTTGGTGGATCAACTCAGGGGTCCAACTCTTTGGAACAAAAGTGAAAAATGTTCCATTAATTTTAGCTAACCTTTGTAACCACTCAACCAAAACTATTGGTAAATGAACAAAGAAAATATCATGCAAGTATGTAAATACATACCTCTGTAGCCACTTCTTCCAGTTGATCTATGGGCTCTTATTATGATCTCTAGAAAACTTGTGTTCCTTTGCTTCTAACCATTGTCCAATCTCGTCCTTATTCATCCTCCTCATTTGCAGATTGCAGTACCAACAACAAAACCATTTGTTGGCACATAGTGGGTAGACCCGGGGTTCAACATGAATTCACCAACAAATCACTCATATACCGGACCTTTCGACATCACCCGCAAGTAGGTGAAGTCTTACCTGAGGTATTTATGGGAACTGCAGGAACCAGGTTTCCACAATGATGAAGGGATGGGAGGAAACCCTCATAACCATTATAGTTAGAATTAGTTCATTATACCTTATATTATGTGCATAGAAACATCACAACATGTAACATATTCATAATAATAGACATATATCATATTCATGCAATAAAAAAAACAACACACACATCATGACACTTAGACACTATATTTAACGTGGTTCACCCAATGTGGGATATGACCACAACGGTCGAATTATTATTATATTATTCAGAATCATCCATTACAAAATATGTGCGTTGTGTTCATACATCATGCCCTCAATGTTTTCCTATCTCTCTATGTATTCATGTCGCTCTTCACTCTTTCATCCTTGCATATATTGCATTGCATACATTCCCTCCTTCTTAATATTCTACTCTCATACTTTGTCACTACTTGAATTCTCTTTATCCCAAAACCCTTACATATTTATACAATTACAATAGGGGTTAACCCTTATCAATAAACTCAAAATGTCTAACGGCTTCAACGGTCTTCCTTCTATTAAATCCTAGGTCTACACCTCTTCCTTCTACTCATCAAACTAACCTGTTCATCTATCAACCTAGCCCTTAGTTATTTTTTATTCTTCACTGTGTGTTAAGTCAAATTTTTGTATACCTCTCCATTATTTGCTTATGATTAGTTGTTTTTCTTTTCATGAGATTAATTCAAGTCTTGATTTGAGTTTGGATAAGTTCTATCACCATGGTTTATGTCACAGATGGATCACAAGAGAATTAGCCTAAGCCTACAAGTATAAAACTGATGATTGCAATAATGCCAACATTCTTTCAATCAACATACAAACTTTGTTTTATGAGTTTTTATGATTTAAAAAATATTTCAAAGTTTGAATAAAAGTGCATTGGCACCCAAATCACGCTCAAATGTTCCTATCACCCTCGAAATCATGTGCATTTGATCCAGATTTTATGAGAAGAAAGAAATGAATACAAGTCTATATTATTAACACATATATTCAATGAACAATAACAAAGATATAGTAAAACTTGGATTCTATTAATAAAGAAATGTGTTTAAACTATAAAATGCAGACTAAAACTAGCTTGCTAGAATGGTGGCGGCTTATCTCTGAGAAGAGATGTGACGACAACACTCATTCACAAGAAAATGAGTACAATGAGGCTCTGAAATCCTTTTTACAATAAACATGAATACTAAAACCATAGACATCCAAAAACCTAACCCTAGGAGATGAAGCACCAAGAGTCATGTGGGCCTTGTTGGGCTTAAGTTGGTACATCAACTTCCCGGGGTCATAACTTTTGCATACAATCTTTGTTTTAGAAACACGATATCCCTTTGGAAATTTATATCCAAGGAATATAAATTATGTCTTCATACTTTGAATCCATCTATAATATAACCATGGTGAGCCCTAAAAACGTTATTTAGGGCCTCAAAACGACCCCAGAAGTTTAGCACCCGAAAACTAGGAAAAAACTGCCAAACTGAAAAAATGGCAAGATGAGATATTTGGAATAGGTGGGTGGCCACTGATATCCACCTGGATCAATCCTCCCCCCCTTAGGAACAAATGGTCTCCATTTATTTTGGTTCCCCCATCATGTGAGGAAATTTCTGTTGAATTTGGCCCCGGGTGAGCCACTTTCCTTGGTGTAGGAGTTTCCTTGCTTTGACAACCTGATAAAGTTGGATCCTCTGTTGGAAAGTTCCTGTTGGGTATGTGTTATATTATTTGCATGTGTGTGTGTGTGGGTGCGTCAGATACGACAACGACAATGCCCCAAAANTTTGGTATCTACGGAATACCTAAAAACATTGTATATATTGTATGGCGAATGGTGAAATTCGATATAATGAAAATAAGAAAGGTTTTCCTGATTGAGGGTTTCCGGTAAAAATCTCTGTGTATTCTGTGTATGAGCCATTGATTAATTTCTATATTGCTTAAGAATCTATATGCATTGCTTTACTTTGCAGGTTTAAAACTTACAGTTCCCTTGACCCGTGTGTCCACAATATGATCAGTGGATGCTTGTTCTATGCATTCAAGGTTGAGCTTTGTTGGTGTCAATTGTTCTGCTATCTCTGAGGTGTCCAATAATGGTGGAAAATATGGCTAAAGGAGATCCCCATTGAACATTGGGTGCAAGCCAAGGAAGGGGGAAATATTGAGCTCAAAATAATTGTCACCCACAACCTTGGTGATGGTGTAAGGTCCATAGAAGAATGGACGAAGCTTCCGATGGGGCCCTGTAAGGCGTTCTTTATGCAAGTGCAACCAAACTTTGTATCCCACCTAAAATTTGTGTGGCACCCAATGTTGACCATGGCATTGTTTGTACTTGGCATTGGATTTCTGTAAAATATCTTGAACCTATTGGAAGATGTGTTGGATTCGCTCAATGAACCAGGTACCTTTGTTAGCTTCATTTTGAGCATGGAACGAGTATGCCTGGGTGGTTGCAAGGAGTAGTGCAACATCCATGGGACCCAATGGTTGAAATCCCATCCCCACCTAAAAGGGGTTGTGGCCAGTTGAGATATGAATGGATTTGTTGTAACTGTGTTGAACATAGAGAAGACTCTCATCCCATTTGTGGGGGTGCTTGGAATTGTACATGCATAGGATATGCACAATCATCCAATTGAAGACCTTGGTTTGGCCATCTATTTGGGGGTGGAAGGAAGAGGATTTTGTGAGTGTGGTGTCCATAAGTGACCAGAGACTCGACCATAATTTTTTGAGGAACCGACTGTTCCAATCTGAGATAAAGGTTTGTGGTATTCCAAAATGTACCCACACTCATTCAAAGAAGAGCTTGGTAGTGGCCTCTGTTGTGATGCTCTTCTTGTAGGCAGCCATAATCACCATCTTGGAAAAGAGATCAACAACCACAAAACACAGTCATTTCCCCTCTTGGTGGACGAAAGGCCCGACATGTAGTCCATTGAGATGGATTCCCACTTCCTATCAAGAGTAGGTAGAGGGGTGTATAGGCCTTGTTTCTTAGTGCTCGGTTTGGAAATAGCGCAGTGAGTGCAGGACTTGATATACTTGTTGACATCCTGTCGAAGTTTCGGCAAGTAGAAATGTTGTTGCAACAGTGCCATTGTCTTTTCTACAATGAAGTGTCATGCCACCCAACTGTATTTGGATTCCCAAATCATCTTCGCTCGCTTGTTTGATGGAATTCAGAGATGGCCTAGACGACATAACATCTCATCCTGAAGATGGAAATTAATGACAATTTTGTTTTCACCCAACGTCTGGTAGGTGGTGGTGAAATCAGGATCTTTCTCATAGAGTTGGGGCATTTGGAGGTCTTGTGGCCACAAGAGTATAGCACCGTGGTGAGTGTTGCGACTGGAGGTTGGATGAGGGAATCAACAGAACGGTTGGTACTTCATGTCTTATACTCGATGTTGAGGTGGAACTACTGCAAGTATGTGGACCACTTCTGATGGCGGTCATTCTGCAATTTTCCTTGTGTCTTCATGAACTGCAATGACTTATGATCAGTGTGGATGATTGTCTCCTTCCATAGAATGTAATGCCTCCATTGGCATAAATCTTCCACAATGGAGTACATTTCTTTTTCATATGTAGTGTACTTACATATGACATCTGATAGTGTCTCACTATGATAGGCCACGGGGTGGCCGTGCTGAGTGAGAACTTCACCCACATCATAGTCTAAAGCATATGTCTCAATCTCAAAAGGTTGTTGCAGGTTAGGTAATGAAAGAACTGGGAATGGGCACAAGAGCTACTTCAAATCATAGAACACTTTTTGTTGGGATAGGCCTGAAAAAAACTTTTCCTTACCACCACCTCTGGTTACTTGGTTGAGGGCCCATGCAATATGGGAGAATCCCAACACGAACCTGTAATAGAAATTGGCAAGGCCTAAGAAGCTATGAATCTTAGTGAGTGTGGTTGGGTTTGGCCAATCACAGATGACCTAGATCTTGGTTGGATCCACATGCACATCATGATTATCAATTATGTATCCTAGGTACTAGACCCTGTCCATGCCGAAGGAGCATTTATTCAAGTTGGCATATAGCTTGTGTTGCCACATAGTGTGCAGAACCTGCTAAATATGTTGCAAGTGCTCCTCCCAAGTCTTGTTGCATATGAGGATGTCATCCAGATACACCACTACAAAAGAATTGGTGAACGACCACAATATATCTTCCATCATCCTCATGAAATTTGTTGGTGCATTTGTCAAACCAAATGGCATGGCCAGCTATTCAAAAATACCTTCTTCTAACCCGAAATCAATCTTCCATACATTTTTCTGCTCTATTGGGACCTGATGGTGGTTAGACTTCAGATCAATCTTACTGAAGTGTTTGGCCCCCTGATCAAGGAGATCGTCGATTCATGGAATCAGGTATCGGTTCCTTACTGTGATTTTATTTAGAGCTTGGTAATCAATGCAGAGTCACCAGGTCTTGTCTTTCTTCTGCACAAGAATGATTGGGCTTCCACAAGGTGATGAGTTGGGTTGGATGTGACCCTTGTGGAGAAATTATTGAATCCGACGCTTGATATCATCACTTTCTAATAGAGAGCAACGACATACTGGCCCATTTGGTAGTGGTGCAACAAGGTTCAAGTCGATGGAATTCTTGAGATGACAATGCATAGGTACCTGAGTAGGTGAGGATAAGATGTCTTTATATTCTTCCACGACTTTATCCACTTGTTTCTGCTGCGTGGAGAGGTCATTCGTGCAGGCCATGGATGTGGCTGCAATTTTTCGCTCACTCTAAGAGCGAATCATGAAGAATAAAAACTTCTCGTTCTGAGAGATGACCTTCCTGCATTGCTTGGCAGAGATCAAGGAAATGTCACTAGGTGGGACTACCTCAGGTATCCATACAAATTCCTATCCAAAGTAATAATAACATTGCGAGGCCTAGACTCATATACAACATGAAATTTCCATAAATAAGGTTGGCCCAAAAGAACATCAAAAACTTCAAGGGGAGAAACATCACACAATACCTCATTTTTGAAGGGATTGTTTCCATAGGATAGGCAACACTATTGGTTGACACGAAGATCGTTTCCTTAGCAGATCCATTCGATGGTGTAGGGTTGTGGGTGCAACATTGTTGGCAAGGAAAACCGTGTGATGACCTCTACTGAGATGAGGTTATTCTAACAACTTCTATCAACAATGAAGTGCAGCAGGGTGCATTTCATCCATATATGTGAAAGAAAGAGACGCTCTCCTTCCTCTGGCTCATCAGGTTCACCAGGTTGGATCTTGGTGGTAGAAATGGTGGCACTGGGTTTCACGTCAATGATTTGTCTCACATTTTTTGGTTCTGACTCAGAGTAGGAACCCACATCTGATTTATAGGATTTCATCTCAGCCACCAATGACTTCTTTGAGTGGCAATCAACAACGTTATGTCAGTCGCTCTTATGGAAGTTGCACCACTTCCCAGTGTCTTTCTTTATCTTTCCATTATCCTTCTTTGTTTGCGGCTTACAATGGTTGTCCTGAGGTTGTCCATATTTTCTCTGCCCTTTCTTCTACGGGTTGGGATTGCCCTTGCCCTGTTTATGCTATGAAGGGTTCCAAGACCCAAACTATCGCGATTTTTGTTTAAGATTTTTCTTGAATTTGAAGGCATATCGATAGGTCACGCCCAAGGACAAGATGTCCATAAACTTCATTTCTTTTTGGATGTATCTATGCAGACCACCACAGTACTTGAGCACTAGATGTCGCTCAGGATATTTGATACCCAACTTGGTACACAAGGTATAGAAGATATTTGTGAACTCTGGAACTCCTTGGTCCCTTTCCTGTCGTAGTGTGGTCCATTTTGTATACTGGTCATCATAACTTATGACAGGGCATTATTGTTCTTTAATAACATCCCTGAAGGACTCCCAGGTGAGTGTGACTGTAAATAATGAGGGTTCCGCTGTTTCCTTTTTCTCACAAAAACTATCCCACCAATATTTGACATGGGGGACAACTTTGAGGAGCACGAAAGTAATATTTTCTCTATTCAAAAAGTTATGGACAAAAAAATACCCTTCTAGCAGATTCAACCATTTGTCTACATCATTTGCGTCTATATGACCTTCAAATATAGGAATATCAAATTTGATATGTACCTTGAAGGGGGCGACACCTCCACTCAAGGGAGATTCGTCGCTTGTTGGTAGCCATTGAAGGATTTGCGCAAAACTATCCATCATCTCGTTCCTTTGTTGTGTGATGGATTCCTCAAGGGTCAGTTTGAAAGGATCTCATGTCCCTTCGTCTTTCTTTTCTCCTGCCATTGAAGGTCGCTTGGGCATACGAGAGCCTTTTTCTTCAAGAGAAACAAGCTCGAGACCCAACTCTTTGTACCTTGACCTCGTCGGGGACATGCATTAAGAATGACAAGGAGAAGACCGCTCTAATACCACTGATCCATATTTTATGAGAATAGCGAAATGAATACAGATCTATATTATTAACACAGAGATTCAATGAACAATAACAGAGATACAGTAAAAATTGACTTCTATTAATAAATAAATATGTTGAAACTGTAAAATGCAGATTGAAACCAACTTGCTAGAATGGTGGCGGCTTATCTCTAAGAATAGATGTGACAAATGCGCTCATTTGCAAGAAGACGAGTACAATGAGGCTCTAAAAGCCTTTTTACAATAAACATGAATGCCAAAACCCTAGACATCCAAAAACCTGACCCTAGGAGATGAAGCGCCAAGAGTCATGTGGGCCTAGTTGGGGTAAGTTGGTACATCAACTTCCCAGGGTCATAATGTTTTCATATGATCTTCATTTTAGGCGCACGGTAGCCCATTTGAAAGTTCTATCATATCCCAATAGACAACTAATGAGGGTCCAAGGATTGTTCCCTAGATCCACAACTCCCAAACTAACTGGACAAGCATCCATGTTGAGATTTTACTTACACTTTATCCCTTCTCTAAATATGCAAATACCTCTACTGCACCTTTGATTTTGGAGATTCATCATCATTTATTTCACAAACAAATGATAATGCTAATATAATTGCAATAATTAACAAAAAATAAAACTAATATAATCACTTTCTCTATTATGTAAATAACAATTCATCTATTTTTTGCATTGAATTATGTGCACACTGGGCCTTCTCCTACTCTTCCCAATGACACATCAATCTTCCTTCTTGACTATAGGGACACACTCTTTTCTCCAACTAATACATGAGCAACAAGGATGCCACCCCCATCGAGAGTTGAACTATGAAAGGACAAATGGGACTAAGAACTTCAGTACTATATATTGATCTCACATGGATAACCTGCAATATTTTAACAAGCACATGTAGATTCACATATGCACTCATCATTACATCAATAGACATTACTAGCATATCATTGCATCTAGACATAACTGTTGAGAAATTATAACGTAAGAGTAGTCTCTAGCCTCTAGGTCATTGCATCTGGATATAACTGTTGAGAAATTATAACGTAAGAGTAGTCTCTAGCCTCTAGGTCAAATCTCTTACTATACAGATCTCAATGTTCACGTGACACGACTCGTGACTCCTCTATGTGCAAAAATGTTTTTGGCACACAATGGAAAACAACAACTCAAGCAGACAACAATTCTCTTCACACACCAAACAATCACTCACAAAACAACTAATCTACTCTGGCCCACTAATTATATTCATATCCTACATAGTACTACATCTAACAAGTTCTTATTTTCATGGGCTCTCTCATGAGGAAGCTAAGCCCAATCTTGCTCTACTCTGATACCAAGACAGGAAATGAGAGAGTAAACATTTCTTTACACAATAAAATATTCCGAGTATTATATGAAAATAGATGCAAATACAATAGGTTTATATAGAGATCTATGAGTTGTTGTGAGATCCAACTTATTTCAAATTTAGGAAGAGAGGTTGAAAACATATCTCAACAATCTCTAACAAACACAAACCAAATATGATCATTACATTATTGGAAACATTATCTCTCATAGTTATTGAAAATTTAGGTCAATATATTTTTGAATTAAGAACTAATAAAATTATGACCCCAACTTCACTATTTGGTATCCAATTTCCCTAATCTACAATTCCTCAAGTATATATTTAAAAAGTAAAATTATACATGCAAAAATCTACTATTGGAGAAGTATTCACGTCTCATAAGTCTCTTTACTCCCTACATTTGGAGTATTATTTGTGTTATTACAATTTTTATTACTTCACGATGGTGGTTGGAGTCATGACCATGGCTTGACGATGAAAATGAACATGTTACCACCATATGACCATTGTAAAGCCCTATAAAGTGAATATTTAGCTCATGAATGTAATATGGACAATGTTGCAAGATGTCACACACCATAAATAGGTATTGAGGCAT
>JASDQU010374019.1:633-33845 GCA_032191745.1 Picea mariana | reverse complement strand
ATAATAAAGACATTATGACAAATTTACAACGAGGTAAAATTTATATATATTTATAGTTTTAGATAACACATTCAATGTTATTTAAAATTAATAATGTTGAGATGGGATAAATAAAAATAGACATAATATTTTTTTTCCAATAGAAAATTAGCTCATGAAAATATAATTTTTTATATCTTCTAGATTCCACAAAGTCACCAAAACGAACATACACAAAGAAGAAACAAAGCAAGGCCAAAAACCCCAATAAGAACCAGAAAAAAAGCTAAAACCAAAATCACCCCAAAAAAAACCTCGAAGTAAAACTAGTCCTATGCTAACCTCCAAAATTTCCAAATTGAATCACCACCTTAACACAGCCAAGCAACTGAAACATCAAATATGGTGTGTCTTAGCTAGCACGACCACAACCAAACATGAAATATGGCACCATCTTGACACAACCAAGACATAGATTAGTAGAGACTTCGTTGTTCCCAAGGATTTTGAAAAGTGGAAACATGTTGTTAATTAGAAGGACTGACCGTTGGGTTTGTACTAAATGTATCGGGCTGCTGTTGTCTGCTCAACAAATATGGTACCCATCTTTCTATAAAATATTAAAGAGAAAACAGGTAAAAAAAGCAGTGCAGGGAGTGAAAACGTGCAGACGGGAAAACTCAAACTTGGAATGAAATAGCCACTAATACTGAAAATATTCAGTACGCTACAAATATTCTGAAAGGTGCTATGTTGGCTGGGTTCACACTGTCAAAAATATTCTGAAAGATGCATGAAAGCTCAGAACGTGACTATACAGACGTCAAGATCAGATGACTGATACTTTGCATCTTCATTAAATTAAAAAAAGTACAAAGCACGTGCAACAAACCACATGAAGCAATGAAGATAGAAGTTTTTTGTAGGCAATAATATTACTCGAAATCTATACAAAGTGATTGAAAATTCCATCTAAAAAGCTTAAAAAATACAAAACTATTGAATAGTACAACTCTGTACAAAATTTTCTATTGAAAGCATGCGCACGCAATCAAACTTTCAGTAGTACCTTAATTACCAAAATTTTCCAGAGAAAAGACATGCAGAAAGCGATCGACTGTGAGCGGAAATAGAAGAGATAAGCGACTGACTGATTTTGAGACGAAATGACGGCGTTAAGTGATTGCTTTCAGGTCATTCACATAATAATAAGAGATAAACGATGAGAAGAAATGACGGCGTTAGGTGATTCCTGTTTTTAGGAAATGATAGAATTTTTTTTTATAGAAATTGTTGGATTTTTAGATTTGATTATTTCTGTATAATCAGAGTGTCTTGGGAATTTTTCAGCATGTAAATCCATTTCTGCATTTAGAAATGAATTTTGAACAATGTAAATTGATATAGCCAGATTCCACTATTATTTATGAATGTTATTATTTAAAAAAATTCATTTTGATTTGTCAAAATTGTAATTTTAAATTGATAAATTTATTGTTTTTAATGTAAAAATGGATTCAACATCTATATCTTATTACATATTGATTGTATAATATTAATATTTAATATTTTCAATTCCATAAATTCTTACAAACAGCTAAAAACTTTTAAATTACTATACATTATTATAACATATTTCAGTGATTGCTATATAAGCAAAAACAATATGATGGTTTTCACTGAGCTGTAAATTGTAATCTGCAGTCACATGCAAGACTACCATGATGTTTACTAGGTTTTTTATTATAATATATATCCCAATACATATTACAATTATTGGTATATGTGTCAAAATAATGTTAATTTATGAATTAAAATTGACAGTCATGGTCAAATCACATTCACAATAACCACCATGGTGCTAAGTACATTTATCATTATGATATAACAGCATGATGGATATTCTTTCTCTTTATAACATGCAGAGATATGTACAACTACCATAATGCTCATTATATTTATTATTATGAGATAATCCTAGTACACATTTAAGTTATTGATATATGTGCAGGATATCATTCCTCTCTATAACATGCAGTCATATGTACAACTACAATAATGCTCATTACATTTATTATTATGAAATAATCCCAATACAGATTTAAATTATTGATATATGTGCAGAGACAAACAGTACAATGACATTTATTATTATGAGATAATTTCAATACACATTTCAGTTATTGATATGTGTGCAGAGACAAATAAAACGGTACGATGGATATCATTCTTCTTTTGAATTATAATCTATAGTCACATGCACAACCACAATCATGCTCACTACTTTTATTGTTATAGTATAATATCTCAATACATATTCTAGTTATTGGTATATGTGCCAACACAATATGATCAATATAATCCATATTATTGTTCTTTGAATATCTTCAATGATGCACAATAACTTATAATGCCTACTATATCTCCAAATATTTATATGTTTAGAATTTTTAATTATATATATATATATAAACTTTTATTAAATTTTTTATATAATTCTTTTTTAATTTTAAAATACAAATATTTATTTTTATAAAAAATTTAAAACTTTCAAATACAATTTTATATATTTATTTTTATAAAGAATTTAAAACTTCCAAATACAATTTTTATAAAAAATTAAAAATTCCAAACACAATCTTTATATCTTTTAAAAATAAAAAATTATAAAATATATCATTTTAGTTTCCATACATAAATAATTCATACACAATTTAGTTTCCATACATAGATAATCCATACACAACCTTAAAAATTATGATTTTAGAAAAATTAATTTAATATTTCAAACTAAAAATTCAATTTCATAACTAAATAATTAAAAATTCAATTTTATTATTTTAAATAATTAAATAACTAGAAATTGTTTTAATATCCATAACCAATAAATATGAAAAAGGCAATATACATAAGTTATTTATGTAAGAAAAAGTAAAATGTTTATTTTCTTTTTAATGTCATTAGAGAAAGTGGGTTTTTCATCACTTATAAGAAAAGTAAAATGTTCCATTTTATATGTTATAAGAAAGACTCACTTTTTAATGGTGAACTTGGATGGAGTTATTATTAAGTGATTAGTCTGTCATCAAGTTTGTAAATTATTGGATTTGTTTTTAAAAAATTGGAAAATTTGTAAAATTATTGTGCTAGAAAATCGGTTTTAAGTGATTTCTTTTAGGCCATTCACATAATAATAAGAGATAGGATTGGTTTTGAGAAGAAATGATTGTGTTAGGTGATTGCTTCCACGTCATTTACATATTAAAAACTTTTATTTATGAATGTTATTATTCAAAATTTTCTATTTTGTTATCATTTGAATTTAGTTATGTATTATTTGTCAAAATTGTAATTTTAGATAGATAAAATTGTTGTTTTTAATGTAAAAATAGATTCAACATCCATATCTTATTACATATTGATTGTATAATATTAATATTTAATATTTTCAATTCCATAAATTCAAAATGATACTTACACATAGCTAAAAACTTTTAAATTACTATACATTATTATAACATATTTCAATGATTGATATATAAATAAAAACAATATGATGGTTATCACTGATCTGTAAATTATAATCTACAGTCACATACAAGACTACCATGATGCTTACTAGCTTTTTTATTATAATACATATCCCAATACATATTACAATTATTGGTATATGTGCCAAAATAATATTAATTTAAAAATTAAAACTCACTCATGGTTAAATCACATTTACAACAACCACCATGGTGCTAAGTAAATTTATCATTATGGTATAACAACATGATAGATATAGTTTCTCTCTATAACTTGCATACATATGTACAACTACCATTATGCTCATTATATTTATTATTATGAGATAATCCTAGTACACATTTCAGTTATTGATATATGTGCAAGATATCATTCCTCTCTATAACATGCAATCATATGTACAACTACAATAATGCTCATTACATTTATTATTATGCGATAATCCCAATACACATTTAAATTATTGATATATGTTCAAAGACAAACAGTACAATGACATTTATTATTATGAGATAATTTCAATACACATTTAAGTTATTGATATGTGTGCGGAGACAAACAAAACAGTATGATGGATATCATTCTTCTTTTGAATTATAATCTATAGTCACATGCACAACCACAATCATGCTCACTACTTTTATTGTTATAGTATAATATCTCAATATATATTCTAGTTATTGGTATATGTGCCAACACAATATGATCCATATTATTGTTCTCTAAATACCTTCAACGATATGGAATCAAGGAATCAAGGACTTAAGGATTCAAGGTGCTTTGCGCCTTGAGTAACAACTAAAGGATTCAAGGACTCAAGACGCAAGGTGCCTTGAGGAGTAGCCTAGGCGCCTTGCGCCTTGTTGGGTGCCTTGCACCCTTGCTTGGCTCGTAGCATTCGTCTGGCTTGATGCCATGCTTGGCTCATTGCCTTGTGTTGATAGCTTCTTTGGCTTGCTAGGCACCTTGCCGAGCGCCTACCCTTGAGTGGCGCCTTGCACCGCTTGAAGCCTTTCTTATTCTTATCTCCTCGTCTTCATCTTCGAGTCAGCCTAGACTTCATCTAGCTTTTCTGCCTCGCCTTAGGCAAGGCAAGGAGCGTCTCTTTTGAGACTTATTATACTGCCTCGTCTTCGTCTTCTCTGTTGTGAGGGTTAATTACGTATATAAAGCTTAATTACGTATATAAAAACAAATGACATTCATAATCAATATCATAAAGCATGGAAAGAAACAGAGACACTCGGAGTCGAACCGAAACTAAGAAAGCAAACCAGATTTCGTCTCTCGACGAGTAGTATTTATTCGGGGTAGCTGCTTTTGTCAAGTTTTTGTCACTAAGAAAGCAAACCAACTTTCGTCTCTCCCATCATCGCCACTAAAGATACAGATCCATGCAGCTGTGTTGTGTGTCTCTCTGTCTAGAGAGAATACTAAGCTCATGTATCTCCCGGTACAATTTGAACTACATCAAACAGGAACCAACTCTCCACCACATCATCAACTAGTCACATGCACAATAACCTATAATGCTTACTACATTATGTTTAACTAAATAAAATATCATTAACATAAATTTCTCTAATCTAATAAAATATATCTCCCAATCTTAATAGGTTTAGATTATATATATATATTACTAAATTTTATATATATATATTTTTTTAATTTTAAAATACAAATATCTATTTTTATAAAAAAATTAAAAATTTCAAATACAATTTTATATATCTATTTTTATAAAGAATTTAAAAATTCTAAATATAATCTTTATCTCTTTGTTTTAAAAATCAAAAGTTATAAATTGTATCATTTTAGTTTCCATACCTACATAGATAATCCATACAACCAAGTGTATCATTTTAGTTTCCATATATAGATAATCCATACACAACCTTAAAAGTTATGATTTTTATAAAAGTTATTTTAATATTTTAAATTAAAAATTCAATTTCACAACAAAATAATTAAAAATTTAATTTTATTAGTTGAAATAATTAAATAACTAAAAATTGTCTTAATATCGATAACCAATAAACATGAAAAAGCCCATGTACATATAAGTGCGATTTATAAGAAAAGTAAAATGTTCCATTTTTTAATGTCAAAGTGGGGTTTTCACTACTTATAAGAAGATTAAAATGTTCCATTTTTATGTCATCAAAAAGACCCACTTTTTAATGTTGAACGTGGATGGAGGTTTTTTTAAGTGATTAGTCCATCACAAAGATTGCAAATTATTGGATTTGTTCTTAAAAATTTGGAAAATTTGTAAAATTATTTTGCTAAAAATTGGCCTTAAGTGATTGCTTTTAGGGCATTCACATAATAATAATAAGAAGAGATATATTTCAGGTCCTTCATATATGTGCACTACGATGGATATCATTCTTCTTTGAATTATAATCTATATTCATATGCACAACCACAATCATGTTCACTACTTTTATTATTATAATATAATATTTTAATATATATTCTAGCTATTGATATATGTGTCAACACAATATGATCCATAATATTGTTCTCGGAATATTTTCAATGATATACTCAGTGACATGCACAATTGGCTACTACGTTATGTTTAACTAAATAAAATATCATTAACATAAATTTTTCTAGTCTAAGAAAATATATCTCCAAATCTTTATATGTTCAGAATTTTTTAAAATATTCTATATATATATAAATCTTTTACTAAAATATTTAATACATTTTTTTTTTAATTTTAAAACACAAACATCTATTTTTATAAAAAAAACAAAAAAAAATTCAAATACAATTTTTATAGATTTGTTTTTATAAAAAAATTTAAAAATTACAAATACAATCCGTATATGTTTTAGAAATCAAAAGTTATAAAGTGTATCATTTTAGTTTCATACATAGCTACTCCATACACAACCTTAAAAGTTATGATTTCAAAAAAAAATATTTAAATATACTAAAAATTCAATTTCATAATTAAATATTTAAAAATTCAATTTCATTTATTTTAAATAATTAAATAACTAAAAATTATCTTAAGTTCCATAACAAATAAACATGAAAAAGGCCATATGCATAAGTGATTTATATAAGAAAAGTAAAATGTTCTCTCTTTTTTTTCTCATTAAAGAAAATGGTTCTTTCATCACTTATAAAAAAATAAAATGTTGCCTTTTTATGTAATTATAAAGATCTACCTTCTAATGATGAACGTTTTTATCATTAGAGAAAGTGGTTCTTTCATCACTTATAAGTAAAATGTTCCTTTTTATGTCATTAGAAAGACCCACTTTCTAATGATGAACTTGGATGGAAGTTTTTTAAGTGATTAGTCACTCACAAAATTTGCAAATTATTGGATTTGTCCTTATTGTGCTCTTAATTTTTTTTTTGAGAAATTAGATGAATATATTGTTTCTCATCGGAGGGCATTGGAGGGAAGTGCTCATCCATGTTGCATGTGAGTTATCATAATTGATATTCACAAACTCTATATACATGATAACTACAATACAACTTTAGCATAGTAAATTTAGTAAATAGAAAAAAAAAAAATTGTTTATCTGTTTTTTTTACAAACAAAATAACTTGTATTCTATTGTGTACATGATATCTAGCGTGAGCCTCACACGTGCTAGTGAAAAGCATCAATTTTCTTTTTTGACCTCCTTCAACTAGACCAATCCTTGTACCCCTACAATGAAGCATGTATTTCTTGTCATGGGGTCCAAGGGTGAGTGCCCTTGGTGGCCTGCTATGATTGTTAACAGAAAGGGTCAAAGGAAGTGCCTTGAACCATGAAACTCCAACCACATTTAGTATAGATTACACCATGTACATTGATTTCTAGAGCCTGGCGTGCACTTAGCAACTCACACACATTTAACAAACTGGATGCACACTTGAAAATGTGTGTGCATACTTGATGACCCATATGCACATGAGTCAACCCACACACACACTCAGTAGGTTTTATGCACAACTTAACAACTTGCAAGAACACCTAACAACTCATGCACTCACTTAGCATCCGATGCACACATCTCAACATTTTTGTGCCTACATCAAGGAATGCTAATAGTCACCCAACACTTGCATGCAATACATCTATGCCGACATTAGCACATGGCATGTCGAGAATACAAAAAATCAATCCACCTTCAATTTGCAAAACCAAAATTCCTTTTACATTCAAAAAACCACTTGTCAATGTGGCAAAAAGTCTTGGAATACTAGTTTGGTAGTTGAATGTGTAACTGTGATTTGTAACAAATCATAATAGTGAATTCTTGTAACATCGTGTGTATAAATCTTACATTTTAATAGAAGTTCAAGCTAGGTTTTGTTGGTTCCAAACTAGTGTAGCAAGTTTGGTCCTTCTCTCTTAAGACAATGGGAGCTCGGGGATGGATTCTTTGTTGGGGTGTTGTAGGAAAATTTCCCTGCAGACAGGTGAATGCCTATTGGCCCTTGACCGGGTTTTGAGAAAACATTGGTCATGTTTGACCATTTGTGGGACATAGACAGGTTGGTTGAATATGGGGTGCCTAGGCGAAGCGGAGATCGCGGGATCTCTCCCCTTTTGTAGGATTTTTGGGATTTTAGGGTTTATGTAACAGGTATGGGATGTCGTCCCATGGGTTTACCCATGCTTAGGACCCTTTTTGTAATATATAAACAAGTATCTAGGCGATGTAAGAAAAGGTTAGTTTTTAAGTTCATTGGCTTAGTGCATGACTAGAGGCTTCATAAATGTGATTGTAAGAATCTATGTGCAGACAGACTGTGTAAGGCATTGTGCTTTGATCTGATTCAGGGAAGGAGGATCTGGCGAGGTGCGCGCATATCTCTTATCCTTTGCGGAGTTGGATATGTGGCTTGGTTCTTGTAAGAAGATTGGAAGAAGATAATAAAGAAGAAGAAGAGTTGGTGGGCGTAGCCCCACACTGGGGTGAACCACGTATATCCTATGTTGATGTGCTTTGTGCAATGTTGTTCATGTTATTTATGTATTTATTTTCCTAGTGCATTTTCTTGATTTATGATAGGTATATCCATTTATGATTAGTTCTTTATGATGTGAATGAATGTTAGATCTGGACTTATGCTATGTGCAAACCCCCCTGCCTCTACCTCTACCTTGGGTGAGACTTCATCTGCTTCGCAGGTGTTTCCGAAAGGGTCGTTAGTTAGGGTTTTGTTGGTGCTCTATTGAAGCGTTGAACCCTAGGTCTGCCCCTGTGCCAACAAATGGTTTCGTTTCCAGGACCTGAAACTGTGATTGTTGGGAATTGAAGAAAATAAAAAGCTCTGTGCGTAGATATATTTTTGTAGTGTGCAATATTAAACTTGACTTGCGAAGCTCTGTGCTAAAAGAGAAGTCTGATCTGAAGAAAAGAGGTAAGATCTTAAAGATTTGTGCTACGATAAAGGTAAGATAAGTGGAAAATTTTGCTTCGAAAGTATGGATCTAGGTATGTTTGATAGATTTTGTCCTTGTCTAAAAACTAGGGCACAACTAGAAGAAGGAAGATTTGATCTAAATAAATTTGATAGATATAGTGAAAGATACGTTATTCCTATGCATAGAAATAATTTTTGGACTAACAAGTGGATGCAAGATCCTAGAAAGAATATTTGTAGATTGTAGCTCCATCGTTGTGATCCCAGTGCGCAATACATAAAATGTTGGGGATCGTTTAAATGAAAGAGAGGATTGACACTATGTTATAATTGCAGAAGACCGGGACATCTTGCTAAGGAATGCCCTGGTGTAGGTCCTATTTGTATTTTTTGTAAATCCATTGCTCATGAAGTTTTGGATTGCCCTAGAATGATTGCTAAAGTTCAAAAGATGAACATGAGACAAGAAAACCATGACGAAGGTCAAGAAACTAAGGATATGTTAGAAAACCAGAACGAATCTGAATCTATGTTATTACAGCTGAAAGAAACCTTGAATAATCACATAAACATCAGTCTACCAGAGATCTTAAAAGAGAAGTAGTGCATAGAAACAAGAATAGGAGACTTCGACATAGATTGTGTATTAGATGAGGAAACACAAGTAAATCTTATGATAGAAAATACTTGGGAAATTTTGGGGAAGCCAGCTATGATTCCTTCATTGGGAAGGATTAGATTGTTTAAAGGAAAGATGATAACCCTGTGTGGAAGAGTTACTAACGTACCTACGACTTCTCATGGAACATCGACCTAAGAAGAATTTGAAGTCATTAAGTTTGTTGATAACAATGCCCCTTTTTCACTTTTGTTAGGAAAGACATGGATTGAGAAAGATCAGATCTGAAGAAAATAAGAGGAGTTAGCCATAGAACATAAAAGGAAAGAATTAAGGGATTTCATGGCTAGGAGAATAGCATTCTTAATAGAAGAACAAGAGGACAAGTCAAAGCAACTGAGGGCTAGAGACTTAGCTGTCAAAGTTGCCAGAACGCAGGAAGTCTTGAAAACCCTATCCATGCAGGAGAAAAGAGCACCTACCCCAGAAGTAGCAAGAGAAGAGGTACTACATTTGAACCCTTTGGAAGACCCTCAACAATGCAGAGTTACTATGCTAAGATAAAATGAGACTAATAATGGAAAGAGGAATCCAGAGACTCAGATCACAGGAAAGAAAGCCAGAAATCTCAATAAGAAGAAATAAAAGTTAGAAAAATTGCAAGAAGGTCTAGGGACGACTTCGCAGAAGGTAGGCTTGCAGAACTGGAACCTCACCGGATCAGCAGAACAACACCGACTGGAACTTCGCCACAACGAAGATATATGACCATTAGAGGTGTCTCGACCGTTAGAATGACGCTCCAGAATGGTTAGAAACACAGTTATTGCTGGAAAGATCGCCATTGGACCATTGATACTATGCCATAATGGATGGATAGAGGTATTCTTTCCCATTGGAAGAATCTGTTACGATGATTGTCTATTTATTTGGTCGAATGTTGCACTAGGACCACCTTTTTCAAACCAAGATATTTGGGCTAATAGAAACGTGATTGCATACCGCGCTGTGCTGTCTAGACCTCGCCATTAATTTGATTACCTTGAGAATATGTTCGCCTACTTGAGTTCTTTGACTATGAGTGTGCATGTCAAGCAACCTTAGCGTAGTAGAGAAATCCGTAGAAGAGATCTTGATCGACCTTATGGCTGAGAAATTTATGTCCGCAGGTATATAGGAATCATCGACAGGCGGATTGAAAGCATCCCCCTCGACTGGACGTCGATCTGTGCCATCCCCAACCACGAAAGAGAAGAGAAGCAAGCACTGCAACGATATGGCGAATGCAAAGCAAATCCCGTCGGTCTTTCCCAACTATATCATGCCCTTGGATGGTGTTGTTAGTCATGACAATGTCCCGTGATATTTCAAATACACACTCATCATTGTGTACCTCCTGAAGGGGATACGCGCAGTAGGACAACAGTTGGGATTGATCTCAGCTCTAAAGATAAGTGATTTCAACCTTGGCGACAAAAAGAATTATGCGATGCTCGCATCGCATCGCTACCTGAAGAAGATGACTGAGAAGAAGCCCAAGATAGTTCCCCAGCTGTGGATCAAGGGAATTACGATATCGACGATCTTGAACATCATGAAGATCCCCCACTTTGGTAGACATCAGGAGGTTAACGTGTGCGTTAAAATCCTCCTGTCATGCTACCATGGAAGGTATATTTGGTTAGATAGGCGCATCACTATGGATCTAGCTTTGATCCACCTAGTCACCGGATTGAGCATGCAAGGACCAGACCCTTAGAATTTCTACCTAGGAAAGACGTCAGAGTTGTCCTTGGTGTAATGCATCAAGGAGGCGTATGGTGATATGGAGAAAGGAAAGAGAGGCTACAAGGTATCCTCCATCCAGGATGGCGTAGTGCACCTAGCTTTTCAGTTGATAGAAGGCAAGCTCATCAGAAAGAACCTCCCTACACAAGTAACAGGATTCGTAGTCGACCTTCCACGAAAGTGCGTCGAAGGGATGCAGATGAACTGGGAGAGCTACCTCGTCAATGAGTTGGAGGACTATCGTGAAGCGCAGGACTAAGGCTACGAGTTCCACTTTAGTTGGTTGTTGATATTAATAGCATTTGTCACTTGGGAGATGTCAGAAGGAGTGACATTCCCTGAATTCGAGCCATCAAAACCACTAGTCATGAGGTTCACCACCTTGTGGTATTCAAGTGATATGGAGAAGAAATGGAAATAAAATGTGGTGTTTCACACTTACTACCTACAACTCAAGCATGCCATTGAATCATTCCCTCGAATGACCTCGAACATCTTGCATATCTACATGCCGCTAACAAAGTTCCATGCAGACCGACACTTCATTTACATCACTGCGTGGAGGGACGAAAGCAAAGAGGAGCTGCAGTCCTGTTACAAATTAACTAATGAAGACATCCAGGAGATAACCAAGGAATGGCCCGTCAAATGCCTTAAACCAGTCGACTAGACAGATCTTTTTGACCCCGACATCATCGAAAGCCCTTTGGTCACCCGGACCAAGTATGATGGACCAAGAGGCACAAAGAGAAAGAATAAAAAGGAGGAAGTGCAGGACATAGACAGTGATGAAAAGAACAGTGAATCGGAGGAAACTGCGTTTGAATCACCTACAGGAGGGGGAGGCGACAAAGTAGAGAAAGAAGAGGAATGGGAAGAAGACAAACAGGAAGAGGGTGAAGTAACAACACTGAAGGATCCCCTTATAGAGGCCGAGACGTCAAACAAGAGGAAGGTTTCTCCACAGAAACCCTCAACACGGAAGAAATCTCGAGCCACTAAGCCTCAGTCACAGAACGTGCTTACACTAGATGATATCCAACTCATCATCACAACTGTCAAAGATGCTTCAGAGGATATTCTGCAAGGACACGAAGTGAAGTAAGAAACAATGTATTATAGGATTGGGAAAGAACTGAAAGAAATCCAGCAAGCTATCTATTCGAACCACGTAGTGTCCACTGCACCACCTTTAGCAGAGAATGTAGAATTGGAGGATGAGCCCACCCAATTGTGTAGATTAGTAGATGCCACAGAGACGTGACTTTGTCGATACTAGGAGGAAAAGGAGCAAGCCATAGAGGCCTTGAGACAAGAAAAGGAGGAGACATTAGAGCAACTTCGGGTTGCGCAGCAAGAGACAGATGACCTTCAAGCGAAGTTTGAAGAAGACAAGAAGAAAATCCAGAAAGAGAACGACCAGTTGCTTGTAGAGAAGACTGTGGTCAGAGAGGCAGTAACTAGAGCACTTCACTCTGTGTCAAGATTAGCACAGATGGAAGAAGAGATAGCTGAGAGCCAAATGGGGAAGCTCACTGAGGCTATTCAATAGCTCCAAACAAGAGTAGAAGATCTAGAAATTCAAGAAGTTCCTAGCACTCTGCAAGAAGTGAAAGATCAGAGGGAAGAAACTGCCAGTAGCATAGTAGAAATAATCAGGGCGTTGGCCATAGAATACAAGAAGATCAATAATCAAATTGAAAATACTTATGAGCGCCTTGCAGAAGACCTGAAGATAAGGATATTGGAGGCACAACTCCAGGAGGTGAAGCAGCAGGCTTCCACCATGCAAGCGTAGTTGAAGCAGATTACGACCATTGAGAATATGAAAAGGTAACAAGAGAAGTGTGTAGTTCAACAACAGATCACTACCATCCAGAGCCGAGTTATGGAGGTGACTCAGAGACTCCAGTCAGTGCAAGACGAAGCCTGCACAATTTTTGAAGAGATCGAGGGACAAGGTGCACAACTAAAATAGGTGTTCACAATAGTAGAACAATGCCTGGAAGGGCATGTCACTGATAAAGTAATCTAGGAGTTCACCGAGCAGGAGTCTTTGGTGAAGCAACAAGTCGAGGCAACTCGAGCTAAGATCGAGACCTTTGAATCATTGTTGCCCAGATTGGAGTGACTCGAGACGAGTCACAAGTGAGTGTTGGGGGAATTTTGGCCCTTGACCAGGTTTTGAGGAAATGTTGGTCATGTTTGACCACTTTTGGGACTTCGATAGGCTGGTCGAAGACGGAGCGCCCAAGCGAAGAAGAGATCGCGGGATCTCGCCCCTTTTGAGGGCTTTTTGGTATTTTAGGGTTTATGTAATGGGTATGGGATGTCAGCCTATGGGTTTACCCATTCTTAGGCCCCTTTTTGTAATGTATAAATAAGTATCTAGGCGATGTAAGAAAAGGTAAGTTTTTAAGGTCATTAGCTTAGTGCATGACTAGAGGCTTCGTGCATGTGATTGTAAGAGGTTATGTGCAAACAGAATATGTAAGGCTTTTTTCTTTGATCTCATTCAGGGAAGAAGGATCTGGCAGGGTGCGCGTAGATCTCCTATCATTTGCGGAGTTGGATTTGTGGCATGTTGCATGTAAGAAGATTGGAAGAAGCTAATAAAGAAGAAGAAGAGTTGGTGGACGTAGCCCCACACTGGGGTGAACCACGTATATCCTGTGTTGATGTGCTTTGTGAAATGTTGTTCATGTTATTTATGTATTTATTTTCTTAGTGCATTGTCTTGATGTATGATAGGTAGATCCATTGATTCTTAGTTCTTTATGATGTGAATGAATGTTAGATCTGGACCTATGCTATGCGCTAAGAAGTGTTAAGGGTTAATCTTCGTTGTTTCTGCATTGATCTATAATTAGGGCTAATCTGCGATGTGAATGGAAGTTAAAAACTAATGCTTGTTATTGGCTAGTGCTTTGTTAAAGTATTGTGATCACAGATCTTTGTCTCAGCTAGTTTGTAGACACTTGAGTCCTACAACCCCCCCTGCCTCTACCTCGGGTGAGACTTCATCTTCTTCGCAGGTGTTTCCTAAAGGGCCGATAGTTAGGGTTTTGTTGGTGCATTGTTGAAGAATTGAACCCTGGGTCTTCCCCGGTGCCAACAATGTCCTCTTGGATCTTAGAACCCTATGACCAAGATAGAAAAATGCTAACATTGAACACTGACATTCCCTTAAATGTAGCTAAACTACTCAAGGGAAAAGAGGAAGAAAGCATGAGTACCTTTTTTTGAAGTTTGTCCTTGCTCAGTCCAGGTTGAACTTGATCTTTAATCCCTTTAAAGAGTTATGCAATTCAATAGACCTCAAAGACAATGAATACTTCCTATTCTACCAAGATTAGTTTAAACTAGATTTATCAAGAAGAGGTAAGCCCATGCAAATGTACACAAACTTGAAGGAAACAGGCCAAGGATATATATTAATGAGAACATAACAAGGTGCTTACAAACTATAGATGCATATGCATCAGCCTCACCAAGTCCTCCTTGTCCAACCCCTTGCTCACAATATCCACTATCAGAATGACAATACTTGTCAATGATATTCTCCTCCTTTTCACCATGAGAATGCCTCCTTATATAGGCTTTGAGAGGCTCAACCACCTTAGCTATTCTTGGGATAAGTTGAGGATATGAATCCATCAATTGCGGGATTTCCCTTAGATCCAGCCTTTAACTTCGATTCGAGCCAAACTGACTCGGATGCTTCCTAGTTGTCATTAGAGATAAGGGGGATTCTCCCCAAGATTCTCTCAATAGATCAACGCTCCCACAAAGTTGGCCATAGAGCGTTATAGCGCTCCCTTCTAAGAGGAAAAGGAGCGCTAGTGCTCCCTACAAGTGTGTAGGGGAGCGTTGATCTCCAAAAATACTTTTAGGATGATTATTTCTCAAGGTAAAAGCTTGTAAACTTTTCCAAATGACATGTTTTCTTCTTCTAACGAGTCTTAGAGGATGTCCCAAGTGCTCTTATGATGTCGTCTGCAATGCAACACATGCAAGATGAAAATATGACTTTTGAGACACTTGCGACATTTGCGACAATGACAATGAGGCATTATCAAAGTGAGGAATTTTGGCGTGTAACATATTGCCCCCCAAAGTGTGAGGTCAAAAGACGGAAACTGATGACTAAAGTTCTTTGTAGACTTTTGAGGCAAGGGTATGGAGTCGGAGGACCTGGTAGAAGATGCAAACAACCATCAAACAAATGTTATGATATGTTTCAAATCTAATGCAAGCATACCTATGCTTGAGTGATAAAGGAATTTAAGGTATGGTTGCCACCAAATACACTGCGGATCCATAATCATATCGACTTAAGGGTATAGCCACCAAAGATACAATGTGGATCTATACTTCCATGACATGAACTAATCGTAGCCATTAGAAATACACAGTGGATCTACGAGATGACAAAAAATAGCCATGTACCAATACAAAATGGATCTATGTGACAATATATATATATATATCAACATGCTCAAATGATCTCCTTTCGCAGCCTGGGTAAAGTAGATACAATAGTGACATTCAACATAGGGTCTTCATTCCAATCCTGATGTGGTATGAATCTAGACATGTGAATAGATGTTTTGATGTTGAATATGGTAGAAACCACTTGATTACCCGTTGGTGCACCCCTTTTGTCACCTGAATGAGCAAAATAAGGATGCTTACAAGCCCAATTGGGTTAGCTAGGAAAGACAGCAGTGAATGAAAAGTTAGAAACATCAAACATAAAGAATAAACAAAGAACTAAGCTAAGAACAATAAAATCAACTAAACTAGAGTGCATAAGAACATTAAAATAAAAAATAAACAACACTCATGCCACCAATGGATAGGATTGTATTAGTGGGAAAACACCAAAGAGAAAGGGAGATATATGGGTCCCGTCTTCCTCCAAGGGAGGGCTCTTGGACCCCCAAATATTGAGCTCTTCTTACAAGTAACAAACTAGGATGAAATGGTGAAGAGAATCCAAAGCACATTCACTCAAGAGGTGATATGAATGGCTAAATGAAATGGTGCTTGTATACTCTTGATGAGAAAAGGGAATTCTCCAAGAGAATATAAGCAGCATAACAATACAAATGAATTCCTTAGAAATATAGTGCACCCATGGCTTCCTTTTATAGCATATCTTTGATGGATTATGCAACCAGTTCTTAGTGTGAACAAGGGGCCCTTTAGGGCACCTTAGGTCTTTGACCAACCCCCTAGTCAGATTCAACCGAGATTTGGATGTCAAATCGACTTGGAAGCTGAACCAGAAGTGGGTGGAAGGATGACCAATATCATAAATGCACCGTTATGAGGGGTGCATGGTTTTTTGCATCCACAATTGCGCATGTGCACTTTCCTTGCGTTTCTAGATGGCGCATGTGTGCGCGCTCCCTGTGTAGTCTTAGCGCATGCTAATTTTATAACTGGTTGTATAGTTTTGAAATCATAACTTTTAAGGTTGTGTATGGATTAGCTATGTATCGAAACTAAATTGATACACTTTATAACCTTTGATTTATAAAACATATACAGATTGTATTTGTAATTTTTAAATTTTTTTATAAAAACAAATCTATAAAAATTGTATTTGAAAATTTTAATTTTTTTATAAAAATAGATATTTTTATTTTAAAATTAAAAAAAAATGTATAATTTTTTTTAGTAAAAGTTTATATGTGTGTATGTGTGTGTGTGTGTGTGTGTAATATTTTAAAAAATTCTAAACATATAAAGATTTGGAGATATTAGACTAGAAAAATTTATGTTAATGATATTTTATTTAGTTAAACATAATGTAGTAGCCAATTGTACATGTCACTGAGTATATCATTGAAGATATTTCGAGAACAATGTTATGGATCATATTGTGTTGACACATATATCAATATCTAGAATATGTATTGAGATATTATATTATAATAATTAATGTAGTGAGGATGATTGTGGTTGTGCATGTGATTATAGATTATAATTCAAAGAAGAATGATATCCATTGTAGTGCACATATATGTGAATGACCTGAAAGCAATAATAATAAGAGGTCATTATGTGCCTTAAGTGATTTCTTTCAAGTCATTCATATATGTGCACTACGATGGATATCATTCTTCTTTGAATTATAATCTATAATCACGTGCACAACCACAATCATGCTCACTACTTTTATTATTATAATATAATATCTCAATACATATTCTATCTATTGATATATGTGTCAACACAATATGATCCATAACATTGTTCTCAGAATATCTTCAATGATATACTGAGTGAGATGCACAATTGGCTACTACATTATGCTTAACTAAATAAAATATCATTAACATAAATTATTCTAGTCTAAGAAAATATATCTCCAAATATTTATATGTTTAGAATTTTTTAAAATATTCCAAATATATATAAACTTTTACTAAAAAAATTTATAATTTTTTTTTTATTTTAAAATATAAATATCTATTTTTATAAAAAAATTAAAATTTCCAAATACAAATTTTATAGATTTGTTTTTATAAAAAAATTTAAAAATTACAAATACAATCTGTATATGTTTTAGAAATCAAAGGTTATAAAGTGTGTCATTTTAGTTTCCATACATAACTAATCCATACACAACCTTAAAAGTTATGATTTCAAAAAAAATTATTTTAATATTTCTGACTAAAAATTCAATTTCATTATTTTAAATAATTAAATAACTAAAAATAATCTTAAATTACATAACAAATAAACATGGACAAGGCCATATGCATAAGTGATTTTATATAAGAAAAGTAATTTTTTTTGGGGTCATTAAAGAAAGTGGTTCTTTCATCACTTATAAGAAAAGTAAAATGTTTCCTTTTTAATTAGAAAGATCCACTTTCTAGAACGTTTTTATCATTAGAGAAAGTGGTTCTTTCATCACTTATAAGAAAAGTAAAATGTTCCTTTTTATGTCATTAGAAAGACCCACTTTATGATGATGAATTTGGATGGAAGTCTTTTTTAAGTGATTAGTCACTCACAAAATTTGCAAATTATTGGATTTGTCCTTTAAAATTTGGAAAATTATTGTGTTCTTAAAAACATTGTTGAGAAATTAGATGAATATATTGTTTCTCATTGTAGGGCATTGAAGGGAAGTGCTCATCCATGTTGCATGTGAGTTATCATAATTGATATTCACAAACTCTATATACATGATAATTACAATACAACTTTAGCATAGTTAATTTAAAAAAAAAAAAAAATTGCTTATCTGCTTTTTTAACAAACAAAATAAATCGTATTCTATTGTGTACATGATATCTAGTGTGAGCCTCACATGTGCTAGTGAAAAGCATCGATTTTCTTTGTTGATCTCCTTCAACTAGACCAATCCTTGTACCCCTACAATGAAGCATGTATTTCTTGTCATGGGGTCCAAGGGTGAGTGCCCTTGGTGGCCTCCTATGATTGTTAACAGAAAGGGTCAAAGGAAGTGCCTTGAACCATGAAACCCCAACCACATTTAGTATAGAAAACACCATGTACATTGATTTCTAGAGCCTGACGTGCACTTAGCAACTCACACACATTTAACAAACTGGATGCACACTTGAAAATGTGTGTGCATACTTGATGACCCATATGCACATGAATCAACCCACACACACACTCAGTAGGTTGTATGCACAACTTAACAACTTGCAAGAACACCTAACAACTCGTGCACTCACTTAGCATCCGATGCACACATCTCAACATTTATGTGCCTACATCAAGGAATTCCAATAGTCACCCAACACTTGCATGCAATACATCTATGCCGACATTAGCACATGGCATGTCGAGAATACAAACAATCACTCCACCTTCAATTTGCAAAACCAAAATTCCTTTAACAATCAAACAACCACTTGTCAATGTGGCAACAAGTCTTGGAATACTAGTTTGGTAGTTGAATGTGTAACTGTGATTTGTAACAAATCATAATAGTGAATTCTTGTAACATCGTGTGTTTAAATATTACATTTTAATAGAAGTTCAAGATGGGTTTTTTTGGTTCCAAACTAGTGTAGCAAGTTTGGTCCTTCTTGCTTAAGACAATGGGAGCTCAGGGATGGATTCTTTGTTGGGGTGTTGTAGGAAAATTCCCCTGCAGACATCTGAATGTCTGTTGGCCCTTCACTGGGTTTTGAGAAAACGCTGATCGTATTTGACCATTTGTGGGACTCAGACAGGTTGGTTGAAGATGGAGCACCCAAGCGAAGCGGAGATCGCGGGATCTCACCCCTTTTGCAGGATTTTTGGGATTTTAGGGTTTATGTAACGGGTATGGGATGTCGGCCCATGGGTTTACCCATTCTTAGGACCCTTTTTGTAATATATAAATAAGTAGCTAGGAGATGTAAGAAAATGTTAGTATTTAAGGTCATTGGCTTAGTGCATGACTAGAGGCTTCGTACATGTGATTTAAGAGGCTCTGTGCAGATAGACTATGTAAGGCTTTGTACTTTGATCCGATTCGGGGAAGGCGTATCTGGCGAAGTGCGTGCATATCTCCTTTCCTTTGTGGAGTTGGATATATGGCTTGGTTCATGTAAGAAGATTGGAAGAAGCTAATAAAGAAGAAGAAGAGTTGGTGGGCGTAGCCCCACACTGGGGTGAACCACATATATCTTGTGTTGATGTGCTTTGTGCAATGTTGTTCATGTTATTTATTTCATGTTATTTATGTATTTATTTTCCTAGTGCATTGTCTTGATGTATGATAGGTATATCCATTTATGCTTAGTGCTTTATGATGTGAATCAATGTTAGATCTAGACTTATGCTATGTGCAAACCACCCTGCCTCTACCTCTACCTCGGGTGAGACTTCATATGCTTTGTAGGTGTTGCCAAAAGGGTCAGTAGTTAGGGTTTTGTTGGTGCATTGTTGAAGCATTGAACCCTGGGTCTGCCCCTGTGCCAAGAAATGGTTCTGTTGTCGGGACCTGAAACTGTGATTGCTGGGAATTGAAGAAAATAAAAAGATATGTGTGTAGATCTGTTGTTGTAGTGCGCAATATTCTAGTTGACTTGTGAAGCTCTGTTCTAAAATATAAGTCCAATATGAAGAAAACAGGTAAGATCTTAAATCTGTGTGCTACAATAAAGGTAAGATAAGTGGAAAATATTTCTTCGAAAGTATGGATCTAGGTATGTTTGATAGATTTTGTCCGTGTCTAAAAACTAGGGCACAATTAGAAGAAAGAAGATTTGATCTGAATAAATTTGATAGAAATAGTGAAAGATATGTTATTCCTATGCATAAAAATAATTTTTGGACTAACAAGTGGATGCAAGATCCTAGAAAGAATGTTTGCAGATTGTAGGTCCATCATTGTGATCCCAGTGCGCAGTACAGAAAAGGTTGGGGATCATTTGAATGAAAGAGAGGATTGACACTATGTTATAACTGTAGAAGACCGGGACATCTTGCTAAGGAATGCCCTGGTGTAGGTCCTATTTGTCTTTGTTGTAAATCCGTTGATCATGAGGTTTTGGATTTCCCTGGAATGAGTGCTAAAGTTGAAAAGATGAACATGAGACAAGAAAACCATGACGAAGGTCAAGAAAATAAGGATATGTTAAAAAACCAAAACGAATCTGAATCTATGATATTACAACTGAAAGAAACCCTGAACGATCACAAAAACATCAGTCTACTAGAGATATTAAAAGAGAAGCAGTGCATAGAAATAAGAATAGGAGACTTCGACATAGACTATGTATTAGATGAGGAAACACAAGTAAATCTTATGCCATAAAATACTTGGGAAATTTTGGGGAAGCCAACTATGATTCCTTCATTGGGAAGGATATGATTGTTTAAAGGAAAGATGATAACCATGTGTGGATGAGTTACTAACGTACCTATGACTTCTCATGGAACATCAACCGAAGAAGAATTTGAAGTCATTAAGTTTGTTGATAACAGCACCCCCTTTTCACTTTTGTTAGGAAAGACCTGGATTGAGAAAGATCAGATCTGAAGAAAAGAAGAAAAGAAGAGGAGGTAGCCATAGAACATAAAAGGAAAGAATTAAGAGATTTCATGTCTAGGAGAATAGTGTGCTTAATAGAAGAACAAGAGGACAAGTCGAAGCAAATGAGGGCCAAAGACTTAGCTATCGAAGTTGCCAAAACAAAGGAAGTCTTGAAAACCCTATCCATGTAGGAGAAAAGAGCACCTACCCCAGAAGTAGCAAGAGAAGAGGTATTACATTTGAACCCTTTAGAAGACCCTCAACAATGCAGAGTTACTATGCTAAGAGAAAATGAGACTAAGAATGGAAAGAGGAATCTAGAGACTCAAACCACAGGAAAGAAAGCCAGAAAGCTCAATAACAAGAAATAAAAGTTAGAAAAACTACAATAAGGTCCAGGGACGACTTCGCAGAAGGCAAGCTTGCAGAACTGGAACCTCACCGGATTAGCAGAACAACACCGACTGGAAATTCACCATGACTAAGCTATATGACCATTGGAGGCATCCCGACCATTAGAATGATGCTCCAGAATGGTTAGAAACACAATTATTTCTGGAAAGATCACCATTGGACCGTTGAGACTGTGCCATAACAGATGGATAGAGGTATTCCTACCCATTGGAGGAATCTGTTACAACGATTGTCTATTTATTCGGTCAAATGCTACACCGGGACCACTTTTTGCAAACCAAGATATCCGAGCTAACAGAAATGTGATTGCATACCGCCCTGTGCTGTCTAGACCTTGCCATTGATCTGATTACCTTGAGTTTCTGTTCGCTTACCCGAGTTCTTTGACTACGAGTGTGCATGCTGGGCGACCTTAGCGTAGTAGATAAATTCATAGAAGAGATCTTGATCAACCTTATGGCTGAGAAATTTATGTCCGAATGTATACAGGAATCATCGACGAGAAGATTACAAGCATCCCCCTCAACTGGACGTCGATCTGTGCCATCCCGAACCACGATAGAGAAAAGAAGAAAGCACTGCGACCATATGGCGAATGCAAAGTAGATCCTATCGGTCTTGCCCCACTATATCCTCGCCCTTGGATGGTATTTTTAGTCGTGACAATGTCCCACGCAATTTCAAATAAACACTCATCACTATGTACCTCCCGAAGGGGATACACGCAGTAGGAAAACAGTTGGGACTTATCCCAGCTCTAAAGATAAGTGATTTCAACCTCAGTGATAGAAAGAATTATGCGATGCTCACACCACATCGCTACCTGAAGAAGACGGCTGGGAAGAAGCCCAAGATAGCTCCCTAGCCGTGGATCAAGGAAATTGCGAGATCGACGATCTTGAATGTCATGAAGATCCCCCACTTCGGTAGACATCAGGAAGATAACGTGTGCGTTAAAATCCTCCTGTCTTGTTACCATGGAAGGTATCTTTGGTTAGATAGGCGCATCACTATGGATCCAGCGTTGATCCACTTGATCACTGGATTGAGCATGCAAGGACCAAACCCTCAGAATTTCTACCTAGGAAAGACGTCAAATCTCTCCTTGGTGCAATGCATCAAGGAGGCGTATGGAGATATGAAGAAAGGAAAGAGAGGCTACAAGGTATACTCCATACAGGATGGTGCAGTGCGCCTATCTTGTCAGCTAATAGCAAGCAAGATCGTTAGAAAGAACCACCCTACGCAAGTAACAGGATTCGTATTCGACCTTCCAGAAAAGTGCGTCGAAGGGATGCAGATGAACTAGGCGAGCTACCTCGCCAATGAGTTGGAGGACTATCGCAAAGCGTAAGACCAAGGCTATGAGTTCCACTTTAGTTGGTTGTTGATCTTAATAGAATTTGTCCCTTGGGAGATGTCAGAAGAACTGACATTCCATGAATTTGAGCCATCAGAACCACTAGTCGTGAGGTTCACCACCTTGTAGTATTCAAGTGATATGGAGAATAAATGGAAATCAAAAGTGATGTTTCACACTTACTACCTACAACTCAGGTGCACCATTGAATCATTCCCCCGAATGACCCCAAACACCTTGCATACCTACGGGCCGCTAACAAAGCTCCATGCAGACCGATACTTCATTTACATCACTACGTGAAGGACGAAAGCAAAGAGGAGTTGCAGTCCTATTACAAATTAACTAATGAAGACATGGAGGAGATAACCAAGGAATGGCCCACCGAATGCCCTATACCAGTCGAGCAGATAGAGCTTTTCGACCCTGACATCATCGGAAGCCCTTTGGTCACCCAGACTGAGTATGATGGACCAAGCAGCACAAAGAGAAAGAATAAAAAGGAGGAAGTGAAGGACATAGACAGTGATGAAAAGAACAGTGCATTAGAGGAAAATGTGTTTGAATCACCTGCAGGAAGAGGGGGTGACAAAGTAAAGAAAGAAGAGGAAGGGGAAGAAGACAAACAAGAAGAGGGTGAAGTAACACCACCAAAGGATCCCCTTACAGAGGCCGAGACATCAAACAAAAGGAAGGTTTCTCCATATAAACCCTCAACGCAGAAGAAATCTCGAGCCACTAAACCTCAGTCACAGAACGTGCTTACCATGGATGATATCCAACTCATCATCACAACTGTTGAAGATGCTTCAAAGGATATCCAGCAGGGACATGAAGCGAAGTAAGAAACAATGTATGATAGGATTGAGAAAGAACTGAAATAAATTCAGCAAACTATCCAGTCGAATCGTACAGTGTCCATTGTGCCACCTTCATTAGAGAATGTAGAATTGGGGGATGAGCCCACCCAATTGTGTAGATTAGCATATGCCACAGAGACGTGAATTCATCAAGACCAAGAAGAAAATGAACAGGCCACAGAGGCCTTGAGACAAGAAAAGGAGGAGGCATTAGATAAACTTTGGGTTGCGCAACAAGAGACAGATGACCTTCAGGCGAAGTTTGAAGAAGACAAGGAGAAAATCCAGAAAGAGAACGACCAATTTCTTATAGAGCAGACTGTGGTCAGAGAGGTAGTAATTAGAGCACTTCGCTCTGTGTCAAGATTAGCATAGATGGAAGAAGAGATAGCTGAAAGCCAAGTGGGGAAGCTCGCTGAGGCTATTCAGTAGCTCCAATAGTAGAGCTAGAAATTCAAGTTGTTCCTAGTACTCCGCAAGAAGTGAAAGATCAGAGGGAAGAAACTACCAGGAGCATAGTAGAAAGAATCAGGGCATTGGCCACAGAATGAAAGAAACTCAGTGATCGAAGTGCGCACCTATGAGCACCTTGCAGAAGACCCAAAGCTAAGGATATTGGAGGCACAACTCCAGGAGGTGAAGAAGCAGGATTCCATCGTGCAAGCGCAGTTGAAGCAGATTATGATGATTGAGAATATGAAAAGGTCACAAGAGAATCACGTAGTTCAACAAAAAATCACCGCCATCCAGAGTTGAGTTATGGAGGTGACTCAGAGACTCCAGCTGGTGCAGGGTGAAGCCTGCACACTTTTTGAAGAGATCGAGGGACAATGCGCACAACTGGAACAGATGGTCACAACAGTATAAAAATGTTTGGAAGTTCATGACATCGAGAAATTAATCCAGGAGTTCACCGAGCAGGAGGCTCTAGTGAAGCAACAAGTTGAGGAAGCTCGAGCTAAGCTCGAGACCTTCGAAGCATTGTTACCCAGATCGAAGTGACTTGGGATGAGTCACAGGTGAGTGTTGGGGGCATGTTGGCCCTTGACCAGATTTTGAGGAAACCTTGGTCATTTTTTACCACTTTTGGGACCTCGACAGGCTGGTCGAAGACGGAGCGCAAAAGCGAAGCAGAGATCGCGGGATCTCGCCCCTTTTGCGGGATTTTTGGGATTTTAGGCTTTATGTAATGGGTATGGGATGTTGACCTATGGTTTTACCCATTCTTAGGCCCCTTTTTTTAATATATAAATAAGTATCTAGGCGATGTAAGAAAAGTTAAGTTTTTAAGGTCATTAGCTTAGTGCATGACTAGAGGCTTCATGCATGTGATTGTAAGAGGCTATGTGTAGACAAACTGTGTAAGGCTTTGTGCTTTGATCTCATTCGGGGAAGAAGGATCTGGTGGGGTGCGTGCATATCTCTTGTCCTTTGCGGAGTTGGATTTTTTTCTTGGTGCATGTAAAAAGATTGGAAGAAGCTAATAAATAAGAAGAGGAGCTGGTGGACGTAGCCCCACACTAGGGTGAACCACGTATATCCTGTGTTGATGTGCTTTGTGCAATGTTGTTCATGTTGTTTATGTATTTATTTGCTTAGTGCATTGTCTTGATGTATGATAGGTAGATCCATTGATGCTTAGTGCTTTATGATGTGAATGAATGTTAGATCTAGACTTATGCTATGTGTTAAGAAGCGTTAAGGGTTAATCTTGGTTGTTTCTACGATGATTTGTAATTAGGGTTAATCTGCGATGTGAATGGAAGTTAAGAAATAATTCATGTTATTGGCTAGTTCTTTGTTAAAGTATTGTGATCACAGACTTGTGTCCCATCTAGGTTGTAGACACTTGAGTCCTACAAGCCCCCTTGCCTCTACCTCGGGTGAGACTTCATCTTCTTCGCAGGTGTTACCGAAAGGGTCGATAGTTAGGGTTTTGTTGGTGAGTTGTTGAAGCATTGAACCCTGGGTCTTCCCCTGTGCCAACAATGTCCTCTTGGATCTTATAACCCTATGACCAAGACAGAAAAATGCTAACATTGAACACTGACATTCCTTTAAATGTAGCTAAACTAGTCAAGGGAAAAGAGGAAGAAAGCATGAGTACCTTTTTTTGAAGTTTGTCCTTGCTCAGTCTAGGTTGAACTTGATATTCAATCCCTTTAAAGAGTTCTTCAATTCAATAGACATCAAAGACAATGCATACTTCTTATTCTACCAAGATTAGTTTAAACTAGATTTATCAAGAAGAGACAAGCCCATGCAAATGTACACAAACTTGAAGGAAACAACCCAAGCATATATATTAATGAGAACATAACAAGGTGCTTACAAATTGTAGATGCATATGCATCAGCCTCACCAAGTCATCCTTGTCCAACCCCTTTTTTAAAATATCCACGATCAGAATGACAATAATTTTCACTGATATTCTCCTCCTTTTCACCATGAGAATGCCTCCTTATATAGGGTTTGAGAGGCTCAACCACCTTAGCTATTCTTGGGATAATTTGAGGATATGAATCCATCAGTTGTGGGATTTCCCTTAGATCCAACCTTTAACTTGGATTCGAGCCAAACTGACTCGGATGCTTCGTAGTTGTCCTTAGAGATAAGGGGGATTCTTCCCAAGATTCTCTCAATAGATCAATGCTCCCTCAAAGTTGGCCACAAAGCACTATAGCTCTCCCTTATAAGAGGACAAGGAGCACTAGCACTCCCTGGAAGTGGATAGGGAGTGTTGATCTCCAAAAATACTTTTAGGATGATTATTTCTCAAGGTAAAACTTGTAAAATTTTCCAAATGACATGTTTTCCTCTTATAACGAGTCTTAGAGGATGTCCCAAGTGTTATTATGATGTTTTCCACAATGCGACACATGCGAGATGAAAATATGACTTTTGTGACTCTTGTGACACTTGGGACATTTGTGACAATGACAATGAGACATTATCAAAGTGAGAAATTTTGGCGTGTAACAGATTGCCCCCCAAAGTGCGAGGTCAAAAGACGGAAACTGATGACTGAAGTTCTTTGTAGACTTTCGAAGCAAGGGTATGGAGTCAGAGGACCTAGTAGAAGATGCAAACAACCATCAAACAAATGTTATGATATGTTTCAAATCTAAGGCAGACATACCTATGCTTGAGTGATAAAGGAATTTAAGGTATGGCTGCCACCAAATACACTGCAGATCCATAATCATATCGACTTAAGGGTATAGCCACCAAAGATACAATGTGAATCTATACTTCCATGACATGAACTAATCATAGCCATAAGAAATACACAGTGGATATACGAGATGACAAAAAATAGCCACAGACCAATACAAAATGGATCTATGTGACAATATATATATCAACATGCTCAAATGATCTCCTTTCATAGCCTGGGTAAAGAAGATATCATAGTGACATTCAACATAGGGTCTTAATTCTAATCCCAATGTGGTACGAATCTAGACATGTGAATAGATGTTTTGATGTCGAACATGGTAGAAACCACTTGATTACCGGTTGTTTCACCCCTTTTGTCACTTGAATGAGAAGTATAAGGATGCTTACAAGCCCGGTTGGGTTATCTAGGCAAGATAGCAATGAATGAAAAAGTTAGAAACATCAAACATAAAGAATAAACAAAGAACTAAGCTAAGAACAATAAAAGAAACTAAACTAGAGTGCATAAGAACATTAAAATCGAAAATAAGCAACACTCATGCCACCAATGGATACGATTGTATTAGTGGGAAAACACCAAAGAGAAAGGGAGATATATGGGTCCCCTCTTCCTCCAATGGAGGGCTCTTGGACCCCCAGATATTGAGCTCTTCTTACAAGTAACAAACTAGGATGAAATGGTGAAGAGAATCCAAAGCACATTCACTCAAGAGGTGATATGAATGGCTAAATGAAATGGTGATTGTATACTCTGGATGAGAAAAGAGTATTCTCCAAGAGAATATAAGTAGCATAACAATACAAATGAATTCCTTATAAATATAGTGCACCCATGGCTTCCTTTTATAGCATATCTTTGGGGCATTATGCAACTAGTTCTTAGTGTGAACAAGGGGCCCTTTAGGGCACCCTTAGGTCTTTGACTAGCCCCCAAGTCGACTGAACCAGAAGTGGGTGGAAGGATGACCAATATCATAAATGCACCATTATGAGGGGTGCGCGGTTTTTTGTGTCCACAATCGCACATTGTGCGCATGTGCGCTTTTCTTGCGTTTATGGATGGCGCATGTGCGCGCGCTCCTTGCATAATCTTAGCGCATGCTGATTTTATAACTGTTTGTATAGTTTTGGACCTTTTGGAAATGCATTTTTGGTCCATGAGTGAACTAATGGGTGTTTTGAAGATTTGGATTTATGTAACCATTAGCTGAAGAAATTTTGGTGATAATAGATTCCCCCTGATGTGTGAGGTTAGCAGCATACGTATAGCTGAAATACATCAATGTTTCTTCTACTAAGAGTACCTTTGTAAGAAAGAGTGGTGTGGGGAGTTCCAAGAGTGACCCATTGAGGGGAGAGGGGAACCTGTAGGACCCAAACCTTTCACAAGGGGTGAGAAAAAAAATTGTGTACAAACGAGGTGGGCATGCCCCATGCTCGTGTCATGTAACTCAAAAATGTGTAATATAGTAACTGAAGATGTGTGTTCATGTAGATCACTGTAGCTCCCTCCTGGGCAGTTTGATAATGAAAGAGGACAATTATTATGGTGAAAAAACTCTGAAAAAGGTAATGACACCTGTGAGAAGTGTCGATGATATGCAGACATTGATAGTCTATCAAATTTCAGAGTTCTTCAGCATATATAAAAACAACTGTAATAGTCGCAAAGTAAGACCCACTGCCACATGATAAAGTGTTGAAGTCAAATGTCATGGGGGTCAACGACAACAGAGAGCGATGATGGTTCTGTCTATGTTGTCTAAGACTTCTCATTTTGAAGGTAATGAGAATTAAGATACTGTCACCTGTCTGGAAACTGTGTTGATGTCGATAGAAAGGGAGACGCGACTTTGAGAAGTGGAGGGCTTCATGAAATTCACTAGATGAAGTTAGGAACTGAGGAGTAAAATGGACGAATTCCAGAGGTGGTGATACTTGAGATTGCCCTTGGTTGGGGGTAGAGTTAAAGTGGTAGTAACCGTGAAACTGAATCTAGCGTTAGGGGGACGACTAGACGAGGGTAAATTGTGTTAGAGGCGTGAAAAAATGGACAAATGCAGAGACCAAAAAAAGGGGTATGGGCTGTAATATCCTCATGTCTTATGGATAATGTCATTGATGGAAGGAAGTGAAAAATTACCCAACCAAGGGTGACAAGGGTTGCTTTTCCAAAAAAGGAAGGTCTCTAAAGGAGACAACATAAAGTTATGTAAATGCAGGAAAGGGGATTTGTACAATTACCAAAAGAAAAAAGAAAAAAAAGTTGGGATAACTGTGCATATACAGAAACAGGTGCCCCAGTGCAAGATGGCTTGGCCTGATGATGGCGCAAGTTGCTTGGAAAACAAGTGGAGGGTTAGGTCCCCATAGGAGTGTTTTTGTATTAGGGAAACGTATGAAGGACAATCTACAGATGGGCAAACTGACGATGGATGAAATGGATGGTTAATGATACTATGGGGGTGCAGTCAAAATAGAACCATGATGAAGTAACCTGGGAGTCCAGTGGACAGGCTATCAAAATGAGGAGAAGGAGTATGTGGATGATTCTTGATGATGCGTAAGAATATCAGGACTCCTGTCCCTAAAGGGTGAAAATAGCATGAGTTTCAAAGTGCCAAGGGGGACTGTGAATGGGACAACTCATGTGGGGGAGAGTGCTATCGGGTGACAGTACTGCAGAGCCAGATAAAGCGATCCTAGAGGAAAAGATCAGAGGGTGTAACTAGGATATGCAATGTGATATTCAAAGGGAATGACTACATGCCAGTGTCGATGATATACCTGAAGGGATATTAATGATGTCTAATAATCAAGTACCTACACACATGAAAACTGAATACCCGACATGAAAATATCTGAAGAGAAAGATCATATAACAGTTATTCAATAATGTGTAAATGTAATCATGCATAGCTAAGCGTAATATGAGAAAAATTCTCCCCAGGGGCCAAGGATGGATGGTGGCCTGGGGACTATGAATGTGTAGGTGGTGGGATCCTGGTCCCATGGCTGAAGACGGATCGAAAAAAAGACATTCGGAGCTCTCGGAATGGGGTATGGAAGTTTGGAAAAAGGGACTATATATAGTAACACATATTGCCACCTCATTTATACCTACTGCCAGAGTGACGAGACGAGAGATTTGAGGAGAGATTCGGAGATTCTGAGAGATCGAGCCAGCAGATTCAAGATCCATGAGTGTCAGGTTAGTGATCGGATCCTCTTGCATAGTAGTTAGGATTTCATTTTTGGGCAGGGGATGTATGGATGACCGTACAGGAGATTTTGTGAGTATCGCCCCCCCAGTGCACAGGAAATCGAAAGATTCACGCGCACGAGTGCACGACTGTAATTGGGAGAGCCACGCATGGGGGAACTCAAAGAGGAAAAACAGGTACACATGTAATGCGCGCCTATTTGGAGCACAACAGCGCATCCCAGAGATTTTCTCAGGCAGACACCAACAGAAAAATACACAAGGATATCACCAATCCCCGATATGTCCACCAAGGAGATATGACGTGATGATATGTTTTAGCCCTGAGATATGTTAGGTACGACGCATTTAAAATGTTAGTTAATTAGTGGATTGTGCATTAGTTTCTAATTCATGCACAAATCAAAAGGGACCGTTTAAGCCTGTTGATACAATGCATCTCCCTCTGTGCCTCTGCTGCCAACCAAGTTAGAATTTATTTGCAGAGATCCAACGGTAGATTGTTTTGAATTGCATCCATTACTTGTATTAACTGATTGATACGACTGATAGGATATCTCATGTTATATTATTTTGAGTCATTGTGTATGAACCTATTCTGCATGACAAGGAGTTAAGAGCACATGGAGGAGCAATACTAGAAATCCGGAGAAGGCTTCCAAGGTTCGGTGAGTATTAAACAACAATTTTAGCAAGAATTACATGTATGTATCGGCTTATGGTGTTTTACGCTTCATTTCATTTGTTTCCACCCAACTCTACTCTATACACATGTTTAAAGGAACGTTTTATGTTGCAGGAACGATGCCTCTGAAGAAACCCACCACCAAAAAATCCCTAAGAGCGCCAAAGTTGCAAAAACCAGAGGCGGGAGAAGGTTCCTCCCTAGCAGTTGCAAGGAAATTGGAATTCACTCCAAAACCAGTGCCTGTCATTAAGACGGCCACCAAGAAGGCCTTCGTCTAGCCCCTAGCCTTTGGAGACACAAAGGCGAACATTGGGGCCAAAACAGTATTCCCTCGCTGGGAAGAATTGTTTAAGAAAATCAAGAAGGAAGAACCACAACGATCCTGATATGAGAAGACTCGACGATGAAGTTCTCTCAAATGTCCACAAGGCTTATTTTCACATGGTGGCAAGCAAGACTCCGGTATTTCCCTACATCGAACTCTTGAAATGGATTATTAATCACACCGATGCACAGAGGTGTTTAATTAATGATGACAATGGCAGATGCGTCATAGTTTTCCTCCCAGTAGAAGTTCAAAGTTACTACAAACTCAGGGAACCGAAAGAACGTTTACGCACTAATTTTTTTTTGAGTTTCTATTAGAAGCACGACACCAGTAATATTATGGCATCTTGGTGAAGAGAAGATAAAAGATTCACCAACCGGACCCCCGGCTGGTACCCAACGGCTAACCTGAGGGAGCTGTATATATACCTGATGGATCTCCTCTGCAGATTGTTGAAATAATGTAACTGCAAAGAGTATTCTTATTATTATTGATATATTATTCATAGGATCAATCCCCATTGTGGATTGATCATGTTGGTTATTGTAATAGGACCAAATCCATTTTTGCGGATTGCTCAAAAGACAATTGTAATAGGTAGAATAAGAAGTAGGCCCCAGCATATATTAAAGAAGCCCAGAAATATAATAAAGGTGGGTTTACCCACCCAGTTGTAGAAATCGGCCCTGCCAGTGAAGAGACACTTTACACGTGCCAGACTTGTATAAATAAAGGAGGCTAGCGCCTCACTTAGACACAACACACTTGCTCATTTTGAGAGACAAGTTCAGATCTGCTATCAGAGAAGAAGGAGAGAGAGAGTGGTGCATATCTGGGAGAGGAATTTCTGTATTTGTTTAAGAGATCTCTTGGCATTGTATTGGCTATCTATATTAAGGAAGTTTTGTTGGGTTTTCTTCCCCTAAAGGGTTTCCCGGGATAAATGTTGTGTCTCTTGTGATTGTGTATTTCTCAGTAATCTTGGATTATTCTATTGTTATCTAATGAAATGCAAACATCTATAAAAATGTCTTAAATATTAACATGGTATCAAAGCCAAGCTGAAGGAAGCATATTTCACAAGTGAAAAACGTCACTGTTACCGTACATGAAAATTAGGGCTTTTTGGTGGTGAAGTTTTTCAGCCCCGAAACCATCTAGAAAAGTGTGCCCTCCCCTAAGGATCATTTTTGCACTCTCAGTGCACCTTTTCAGTGGCTGGATCTCCCAGAAAGTGAAACCCTAGTTTCACAAAGTACCAGCAGTACCAGAAAACCAGTGTACCAAAAGTACCAGAAGTACCAGAGTACCAAAGGTACCAGAAAACCATAAGCACCAGTCTAGATATCCATAGATAAGATTTGGAGGATCAAAAGTTGGATTTTCTCAGATCCAAACACACCAGGCCACTCACCTCAGCCAAATGCACCTCCTGGTAAGTTCAGTTTTTTATTTTGAGCACTTTCATTTTTCGGTCATTTTCCTAGCTCCAAGTAAAGATGTCTGCAAGCGTTAAGCTTGTTGACAAGTTAGAAGGAGTGGAAAACTTTTGTGCTTGGAATTATAGGATTGGCCTCATTCTTGAAGAGAATGACCTAGCAAGATTCGTCAAAGAAGAAGTATCGGAACCCAACAATGCTGCAGAAAAGGAAAAGCATCAAAAGGACACAATAAGGGCCAAAACAATCATTGCAGATTCAATCAAAGACCACCTAATTCCTTATGTGTCATCCAAAAAGACTCTGAAAGAGATGTTTGATGCCTTGACCAAACTATATGAAGGAAAGAACATAAACCGGAAGATGAATCTTAGAACTCAATTGAAGAATACAA